>BQNB010088604.1:1911-27622 GCA_026074375.1 Tanacetum coccineum | reverse complement strand
AGTTTTTGTCTGTTTTTGGTCATTTAAGCTCGTTTTTAGAGGTAAAAGATATGTGTAATTAAGCACTTATCAAAAACCCACACATCAAAACCTCAAAATTCAATCCTTAAACTCAAAATCAATACAAATTCGCAAGGGGCAAACACCAACAACTTTATTAACAATATCTATTGTAAGATTTTCCATACCTTTCTCTTTCAATTTCATTCAATTTTGTTCTTAATCAAAATTGAGTATTTTTCATTTTTTATGTCTTTTATATTCTTATAATTAGGTCTAGGAAATTCATAACTACAATGATTCCCATAGTAATAGGAATTCGAAAATTTCCAATAGGATTGAACCTCAAAAAAAAAATTTGGGTCGAAATTTTCATAAAAAATATATATACATTTTCAAGTTTTCTTTTAAAAGGGAAATTTCAAAACAAAAACCTATACATTGTTGATTCACGTCAAAAACACGATCATATATTGATTATCGAAACATACATATCTCAATATATATTTTTCGACATCATTAGTCAAGGTTTTGAAAAATTAAAGGGGCGTTTAGATCATTTCCTAGGATCATGGTCTAGAGTCGAAATGACCATCACTATATTTTTGTCACGTGTATAGACACACAATTTTGTCACGTGTATACAATTTTGACTAATGATGTCGAAAAATAGATATTGAGATATGTATGTTTCGATAATTAATATATGATCGTTTTTTGGCGTGAATCAACAATGTATAGGTTTTTGTTTTGAAATTTCCCTTTTAAAAGAAAACTTGAAAATGTATATATATTTTTTATGAAAATTTCGACCCAATTTTTTTTTGAGGTTCAATCCTATTGGAAATTTTTGAATTCCTATTACTACGGGAATCATTGTAGTTATGAATTTCCTAGACCTAATTACAAGAATATAATGGACACAAAAAAATGAAAAATACTCAATTTTGATTAAGAACAAAATTAAATGAAATTGAAAGAGAAAGGCATAGAAAATCTTACAATAGATGTTGTTAATCAAGTTGTTGGTGTTTGACCTTCGCGAATTTGGATTGATTTTGAGTTTAAGGATTGAATTTTGAGGTTTTGGTGTGTGGGTTTTCGTCACAGCAACAGCAGGAAGAAGGGAAAGAACATGATGAATGTTTGGTTTTATGTTTAACACTGGAGGAGGGTGTTTGGAGATTTTAAATGGCCGGCCCCTTAGTGATAAGGGGGCCGCCCCTTTTAACATGGCCGGTCCCCTTAAAGATAAGGGGGCTGCCTATCTGACGACCAAGATTTTCTTGGTTTTTTGATTTTGACACTTTTATCAATATACAATTATCAAAATACGTTAAGGGCTACTAGTAATATTATTTTAGATAACTTAGTTGTCGAAAAATGACGTCGCAGATAAAAAGAAAATACTTGACACATTTAATTCACTTTACGTTTAATTAAATGGACTTAAATAATTTCTGATGACATATTTAAGTTGTCAAGAATTTTAGATCGAGAAGGGGTTTAGAGATGATTGGCAAAATTTGATTGACATTTTATTTAACCTTTCGCTAACTAAAAATAATTTGATTCTTTCGGATGAGATAATTAAGTTGTCAAGCCGAGAGAAGATTTAACGAAGATTTAGTGATATTTTCAATAAACTTTTGTTAATTGAATAGATTAATTACTTCGAAAGAAATAGTTAATTGTCACGATTTAGAATGTTTGCTTGGTGAGAGAGATGATTAATACATGACGCTAGACTAATAGAACGGAGTCAAAGCTTGGTTCCGAAAGACGTAGTTCTTTGTAGTCGAGGCAGATGTCGTAGTCGAAGGGAGTTTGTTTCGTCCGTAGTGTTTTGATGTCATGCCTTTCTGACGCTTGAGATTGGTGTAAAACTAATTCTACTTCTATGTTAATTATTACCCACTAACTCACTTTTCTTCGTGCTAAAATCTTTTGGTAATCTCGTCATAGAATTTAAGTATGTATAATCTTCAATCCACTCGTCGGGCACCAAAGAGTGTTCATAAATAAATCAACCTAAATATTGTAACAATTCAACCATTTGGTCCCCAATTTCTCATGGGTCTGAAATTGTTAGTGCCGAACATATTTTGCATATGTTGCATTTTATTCAGATACATACAGGGTGGACACATTCCCCATGGAGCAAAGTTTGGTTTTTGTGAATAATTCCACATTGAATGATTGGTGTTAGGGTAACTTTGTCTACCTTGATCTCTCTTCGGTTGTGGTGTTTTAGACCGAGGGTGAGGATTATTTATTATTTTTTGAGGAGGAGTTTTAGACCTCATTTTGGGTTTAGTAAATCCGACTCCGGGTTTTAAGGAAGGTTTATAAAAGCGTTTTACTTCATCATCGCTTGCAATGGGAATTTTAGTATTGTTTATAAGTATAAATTTTGGTCTTGGGTTTGAATTTGATTCAACTAATTTTTCTTTAGGTTTAATTTCTTGTGACATCACAAATTTTACTTGTTTAGTCTCACTTGTTGATCCTTTAGGTAAAATTAAATCTTAGACCGGATTTATCTCCGGATGGTTTTTGAAAACTTATTATTTTCTTAAGTTAGTAACTACTATTATTAAATTGATTAAGCTTAGAAATTTCTTCCTTAAACTTTTCATTTTCAAACTTGAGGTCTTGACATATTTTACATTCTTTATTAACCTTTTTACCTTTTTTTTAATTTAGATAGCTTATCTTTTAGTTCGAGTACTTTATTTTCGAATCGATTTTTAATATGTTTTAGTGATTTATTTTTAGCCATGACTTTTAGACCTATTTTGCATAATCGATTATATTCACTATCTAAATCTTTTTCATCTAATGATGATAGGTCGTCAATAAAGAATTCAGTTTCGAAAGATACCTCATTGGATGCTTTAGCCATAAGACATTTTTCATCCTTAGTCTTTTTTCTCCTTCTTCGTCGCTATCACTCCATGATCATCCGACGTAGGCTCTTTGATTATGGTTTTTTGATAGTTTTGGGCATTCTCCGATGAGATGATTTGGATCTCCACATTTGAAGCATTTTCTTTTGCTTTTGTCGTTCTTGTCATCTTTATTTCTTTGGGATGACTTTCTTTCATTGTGTGGTTGTCTTACAAGTTTCCTCGTCTTTTGAAAAATTTCTTGAAGTTTCTCACGGCCATGGCGTATTCTTCGTCTTCACTATCGGAGGTTGACCTATCTTCATCACTAGATTCCTTTTTAGCCTTTAAGGCAAGATATCTATTTTGTTCTCTTCTGCCTTTAACCATTTCAGAATCTTTCTTTATTATTGGTTCATAAACTTTCAAGTTTCCACTAAGTTCTTCAAGCGATAGTGATGTTAAATCCTTCAACTTTTCAATAGCCGTAACCTTTGCGCGCCATTTAGGATGAAGTGTCCTAAGAAATTTCTTTACATAATTCTTGCTAGAAAAACCTTTATCAAGTGCTTTTAGACTAGTAATAATAGTGTTAAATCTAGCAAAACCATTATCTATCCCTTTAGAACAACAATAGTCTGTAGTGTACAAAGCTCCACAAGACGAGCATTCTTTAATCGCGTAAAGGGGATTTAAACGATAGTCGAATGACGCCATAAGAATTAAACAATATAGAGGGTTAAGAAAAGAATTAAATGGATAAGAAGAAAAAGAAGATTATTTTTGGGTTTTTAGGTTTTTTAAACAATTCATTTTATTAAAGGACAAAATGAGATAAGACAACTTAAACCAATTAATCAACAAGCTTCACGGTAGCTCTTTAAAAGAAAAACGCACAAAGGAGCGGAGGAGCGGGAAAGCGCGAAGCTATTAAAAACCTTCTCCTTTCGGGTCGTAGTTCCTCGGAACAACCCTCCTTATACCCCTCTTGTAGTTTGTTAATCAATTAAAGGTGAGCCGTACCTCGCAAGTGACACAAAAGGCAAGTTTTAATCTTTGATTCGGGAACTTATTATGATAATGCTTCAGTGGAAAGCATTATATTGATGATGAATTGTTTATCTTTATTTAGGACAATGTTTTTATTTTTTTGATTTTTCTTGTTTTTATATACTAATAAAAGAAAATGAAAAATATTTTTGTATTTTTATATTTTTATAAAGAAAATAACTTCACAAGGAAGGGTCTTCAAGGCACAACAAACTTCAACTCGATAATCGTACACGGCCTCCCCGACAGCGGCGCCAAAAATTGACATAAGAGTCCTTTTACTATATATAAATATAAATAAATATATAAATATATAATAAATAGGATAATATCAATAATAGTAGTATAGTATTACCGGAAGTATCAGTTTCTTGCTTCATTATCCACAAAGTTTAAAACCGGACCCGGGTCGTTCTTCTCGACAAGGCGTGAATTTGAAAATCGAGAATCGGTTTGTGGTACAATGCTTGAATGATCAAAGATTTGATTAGGTTTTCTAAAACTATGGGAAAACATAAAAAGGCAATGGGAAAACGTAAGAAACTACGGAAAGCATAAATAAGGCATAAAATAAAAACCTAAGTCTACGGGAACAGAAAAAATTAAGGCAATTAAAGTAAAAACGCAAAAACGAGAACCGGGTCCGAAACCCGAACTTTAAAAACTCAAATATTGCAATATTAACCCTACGGATGCAAATCTATTTTTCCTAGGTCCTACATGATAAAAGAAAATTTTGAAAAAGAGAAATATTTTTCTAACTTTGTAATAATTTTTTATGATTTAAAAACAGTTTTAAAAAGAAAAATTGATTAAAAATACTAAACTTAATGGGAAAATTATGAAAAATTCAGGAAAACTTAATTGGGCTATGAGGAATAAAGGAAAAATAAAAGGACACCAACTGCTAAACAAATAAGCAGAGAAATAAGCAAATAAGTCGAATAAGCATAAACTAAAAAAATCACTATAATAATTAGATGTTGCAAGGATTTAAACGAAAAAGACCCAAGGGCAGATGGTGATTGTGTGTTGTGTGGGACGCTGGCTATACAAGGGGGAGGTCATGGGTTCAACCCCCATGGCCTCCCTTTTTGGTAAACATTTTTTTTTCTCTTTAAAAAAAACTTAAATAACACACAAAAATAAACACTTTTAATAACTAGAACTTTTTGTGAAATCTACAAATAAGCCAGAAAATAAGCAAATCAAACAGACAGTTTGGCTAATAGGCTAAAAAGGAACCAAGCTAACTTATTTAGGCTTTATATTCAATAAGCAAGGAGACAAAGAAAATAAGTTAAAACATACTTATAGCTAAATCTAATGAGCACAAAGGACTTAATTTAAGCTCACCAAATAAGCTGAATAAGCTCAAAGAAGCTCAGCAGTACTAACTTGAAGTTAGTACTGCTAGGCTTTTTGAAAACTCGATAAGCTCATGAAGAACCTAAAAAGCTAAACACAGATGATCACTTAAACCTAATAAGCTATTCTAATCACTACTTAACCAAATAAAATAAGCCAAAAGCTCAGAAAAGGAAATAAGCACTTATACAAATACTGATAACTAAACTGACCAAAAGGGTTCTTTTGAGCTTATTTTTAAGCTACTAAACAGATCATTATGGAAAAATGGCTTATATATTCTTAAAGCTTGTCTTCCAAGGTTCCTAAATCAGCACTTAATAAACATTTTGAAACAAAATTAAGCTATAAAAAAGCTATTAGAAAAAGATAGTTAGCAGCAGCATGTGCTGAGTTTTTGTTTTTATAAAAGACAAAAGGGCATATGCAACCCTATTTTTAAACTAGTAAAAGAAGATAAAAACACAAATTAAGAACAAATAGATTATGATTTAACTATAATAAGCATATGAAATAAAAATCAGAACCAGAAACTAACTTTAACTATCTCAAATTTAATAAAAAAAATTGACTATTAAGAACTTGAATAAAGGCTTAGACAGATAGACACTCAAATTTAACAAGACTAATGCAAACTTTTAACACCATTACTCTACTGCATTTTGAGCCTAAAATAAACAAGAAAATGATACCAAAAAGCACTTAATCAAAATCAAACTGAATAAGCTAAATGACAAGGCCAAATTGTCACAGACTCAAACCTTGGTTAGAAAATTCCTTAAAACTTGAAAAGACTTACAAAAACTTTTTGAGAACTGATTGTAAGGTTAAATTTAAGCTTAACAAAGTTGGGTTTATGACCCAAACCAATGTTACAACCCCTTTTTACCCATTTTAAGTTTTAACCCAAACACCCCTTTAAAATAAGAAAACTGAGTTTAAAGCTAAAACGGGTTAAAACTTGCATCAAACTAAATCACACATGCATAATCAAGACATAATAGGCAGTAAAAAGCGTAAAAAGGCACAGTAATAAGCAGTAAAATAAGCAAACAAGTAACGGGCAGATTAAAGGCTAAAAAGGGCAGTTTCAAAGAAAAGCTTAAACAAGGATTTTTAAACTTGAACCTAGGCTTTTTAAGCTAATTTAGGATCAAATAAGCATGAATAGTCATTAAGAAACTCAAGTTAAGCAGGCATAAGCAGAAAATAACCAATTAAAAAAAAGACAGATTTGATAAAACATAAAATTTCATTAAAAGGAAAGTTTTACAAGTTTAAAAGTAAAAATGACAGAATTGAAAATAAAACTTAAAAACATTAAAAGTTAAATTAATCTACTCCTTGATAACTTTTTCTTTGTCTTCTTCTCCTTTAAATAAGCAGTCCACGTCGTTGATGTTTGCTTCTTGTGTTTTTTATGTGAGAGGCATCAAAAACTAATCCTGACCCTTCATTTTGCTTGGCCACCAAGTCCATAGATCCTGACCCTTAAATTTTTGGCACTTTCCTTTATCAAATGGTAATGCTGGGGATTGCCAAGGTGTCTTTTGGAGTTATGTGTGGTGGGATAAGGTGGGGTGATGTTTTGGAGTGGTGTGTTGCAAGGGTGACAAGGAAACACGACATTGAATAGTGGGGTAGGGATGTTGGCGGGAAAAGTGGTGAAGATATACAGTGGGTTAAAGTTTGGTGAGATGGCAAAACTGGGCAAAACTGAGTCCCTCAGACCTATATCTTGTCTTGCATCCATCGGCCTTGTAATTTTTCAAAATTAGTCCTTGAGGGGGTTTGGGATAGATATGGCAATCCGTTAGTTCCTTAAGGGACTAACGAAGTAAAAAAAGGTAATAGGGAATGATGGTTATTATACCTCCTTTAAGTGGGATTTTGGCTTGCAAAAATGGGAGTTTGCTGGGCCTGGATGGCAGTTTGGAAAAAATAAGCCCAAGTATTTTTAAAGGCTTTTTATATGTCCCTTGTCTTCATGGCTTTATTTGGTGCTTGGCCTGGCCCCCTAATAAAATGTAGGGTTTGGCCCGAATTAAGTTTTGTTTCTTCGATTTTGGCTCGCTTTGACTTTTGACTATTAGTTGTCCGGGTTGACTTTTTTGACTTTTGTTATTTAACTATGTCATTATTACACTCTTTTCAGTTCCCATGTCCCTCATCTCGTTTTGTCTGGTTTTGGCTATCATTTTTTTCGTACCGTAGTGGAAAAATCCTGTTCCCCTGCACAAGTAACAAACCCAAAAAACAAGCATAATTATGGCTTTTAATGTGCGTTATTTGGTCGTTTTTATTTTAGTAGAGTCATTTATTTATAGGTAAAATTATGAGAATTTACACACATACCAAAAATCCCCCCACACTAAAACTATTGTGTGTCCTCACCCAATGCTACAAGTAAGCACTCATGAAAACTAAAGAATCTCGAATCCTCCCGACTAATAACCTTCGAAAAGTAGCTAAAGTGGTTCATTAAGGGGAATGAAAGAATCCATAGCTTCGAAAAAACCCAGTTTTTTACCATTTTTAAAATTGAATTCACTAAATTCCATACACATATTTTTGTTCATTTTCATGTTTCTCATTTTTTTATTAAAAACCTGTTCTTTTAAGCAACTCTAACTAAACTTATTTGACTTTCGCTTATTTCAAAACCGGATTAGGGGAGTCATGAGAAACAAGACGCATTTCAATCCCGAAAATGGCCCCAAAAAGGATAATTGACCATCATCCCCTAAATTTTCACCCATTGTCCCCCAAACTAAGCTTAAATGAAATCATTGTTTAAAATATAGTTTTTAAGATTCTAACAACTACTCAAATTTAGCAACATGAGAACTTTTCACTCCCGACAATCATTATATCTTAAGGCTGAAATGTGCTATTTTGAATTCAACCATGATCAACCGTTTTTGCAAAATTCTATTCTTCAACGTTCACCCGAGAAAATAAGTTTGAAGGCGAAGATCATCCCATGTTACGACTTTTCGTCTAGGCACATCCCAACCCTGCGCTAAGGTGACTAGGATATTGACACCACCACAAAGACTTAGTTATCGGGACCTCACGGACCTTATGTTTCATAAAAAACTCTAGGTTATTCCGTATACACCATACTTTAAAAACTGAAATGCAATAAGTCAAATTCAAAGCATATTTAAAATTTGACAAAAAGAGTCTAGTTATTAAATTCAACACTAAATTTTAAAACATTGAATGAAAATTGTAACCCTCGACTTTTTTAGAAGGCTGCAAACATCAGGTTATGATCGCAAAGAGATGCAAGCAAACTTATTTTTATCAGTCTCGACGATTTTTATTCCTACTATGGGCCTTTTCTTTAGAAAGACATACCATAACGGTTTGTGAGCCGCAAAAGAGGTATTAAAACTTTTTATCAGCCCACATTTTTATATTATTATTATATTATATTATTTTATTTTCAATCATATCATATTTTTTTATTTTATAATTTTTTCATTATAATTTTTTTATATTTATATATAGAAAAAAAGACTTCCTTTTTGAAAAATTTAAGTAATAAAATTTTTGAACTAAGACTTAAAAATTTTTATGCTATAAACTACATAAAAATGTTGAATTAAGTTTTAATCTCTAAAATAAACACTTATTTTATCTGTTAAGAGCTTTATGTGAGAAAAAGCGACAAATTACCACATGAACTCATAGGATTTTCTAAATTAATCCTTGTTTGCATCCCCAACTCCATAAATCAAACTCCAAACAATTTTTTTGATTTTTTTCACGAATATCCACGAATGCTTATCCTAAAAGTTTAAAGCACAAGCGTAGAGCCAACACGCCTCGAAGATCGAGTCAAAAATTTTAATTCTTATTCCTACCACAGCAGGAAAAGTCAAAATTGTGGACAAAACAACATCTTTTATTTATTTGAAATTTTTGAAAATTTTTTCATTTTTTTTAAAATTATGGTGATAAAAAACAGGAATTACGCGAAAAACCAACGCTTGCAGGCTACAATCAAAAAATCGAAGATCTCCCCCCATACAAGAATTAAACATTGTCCCCCCACCCCACAATTTAGTTAATAAGGTCGCCAACATAATCTAAGGCCGTTTATTTAAATATGTTCCGAAAGAAAACGTTAGTCGATAAGATTAGTATAATCGGATTTTCCCAAATGAAGCTTAGGAATTTGAAGCTCAAGTGATCGAGGGACAAAACCGCGAGCACGAGAAGACAAACAGCAATCCGGAATTTCCTACTAAAACAATCACAAAAACACAAGAAAACGAGAAAAAGGAAAGAGAGGTGGAAGCCCTCCTCCACAACACAAAAACATTTTTATACAAATAGAAAAAGAAGATAGAAAAGGATAAGCAATGAGGTTGCCCACCCCCACGAAGCGCTTATTTTTTTGTTAATCGAGTTCTTGAGCCGACTCACCGTCCCCGAAATTCTCATTGGTCCTAGGGGAGCCAAGTTTGGAAGATAAAAATCTCCCAATCGGACTTCCCATCAAGTGGGTTTCGATAAACATTGAATTTCCATGAAAGTTCCCCACTCCGATGAGAAATACACCCGCATAAAGAATGATAAACGAGATGTTACGGATCAATAAATGGGTAATCATTTTTATTCCCCAAGGAGAAGATATGGAGGAGTAACGGGATACGTGAGAAAAGGAAGAAAGATCCATACAACATTTGCCAAGAGAGGAGATTGGTCATCCTCGAATGGTAAATTCACATTTTGTCCCGGAGAAAGAACCGTTCTCACGAAATCAAAGTTCAACAAAACTAGTCCAACTCACCCGGATCGGCCCTTCACTCTAAAAATAGAAAGCAACTAAAACTCCCGGTGGAGATATGTTATTGACCAAGTTCCACGGCGCAGCACTCCCTCATGACAAAAGTCAACTCCTATCGCAGGAGGAAATGTAAATTGATCGCAAAGATTCAAAAGATGAATGCATCCTACCTGATAAAACTCAGCATGGATATGGTTACTGCCAATACTCCATTTATCTCTTCAACATATCGTCATCGAGAAAGAAAAAGCTTCATAATTCCGGAAGAGAAAAAATATCTCCAGCCATGAAAAAGGAAAAAAAAAAAAAAAAGTGGGACGGACACTACTAATCTCTTATCCCAGATTAAAGCAAAAAGTTTTTCAGTTTTTCGGAAGAATTATCACGGTTTGTTTAGTCCTCCCTCTAAGAAAAAGTTAAGAGAATGTGTAGGAAAACTTGGTCCATAACATCAGAAGATGGAGTGGGATTAATCTTTTAAGCTTGATGTTAGCTAATTAAGAAGATTGACATTTCAACAAGTTTTTCAACGAAGAATATCGTGCCCTTTGATTGTTAGAAGAATATCATAATCAATCCCTCTAACTCCGGATATACACTCTCTCCACCACGTCTGAGCTTGACAACTCAGCAACGGAGGTGATTCATGCGACATACTCTATATCCCTCCAACCATAGGGAAAATCGACATTCACTCGAAGAAGAAATCATTGTTGAAATCAACGTACAATCTCATAATGTCTTTTTAGAAGCTTCGCGATGGTAGGATTGTTACAAAAAGTGCACATCACACATTTTGTCCGGGAAAAAACCCTTGGACCTCACTTATGATCGGGAACGAATGTATCTCAAAAATTGTCGGGAATACCCTCGGACTCACTTGGGATTGGGACAAGGTCCTCAACACTAGACTTTATTACTTCGTCCGATTCCGTTGCCGGAATAGTGTCAAGATGCTCGTCCCCCATACTTAGAGAGTTAACGGGCTCCTCGGTTGCTAAGTCGGGTGTGATTGCAATGGTATAGTCCTCGTCATCATCATAGTAAATGGCAGGACGATTCCAACTCGGACTATTAATAAACTCTGCCAGCTCCTCACTTATAATTTTCACATCATTAAGAAGTTTGTTAAGTAATTCTTGTATAACCTCTGGTTGATGTTGTTTTTCTTTACATGCATGTTTAATTTCAAAAAATGTGTCCCAAGCTTGCATTAAAACCTTTGGTGTTTCTCTAAAAGATATACGATTAAATTTCTTTAAAAATGTTTATATAGATTCCATAAGGTCTTCTTTAGCTTGCAACATTTCCACAGTCGTTTCTTAGGAGGTTGATGAATGTCGGGAGACTGCGAGGGTTGAACTTGGTCAAAACCGAAAGAATTAGAATCATAGCAAAAATTTGGCTCATAATAATTTTCATTCACTTGTTGACATAGAAAAGTTTCATGAGGACCCCCACAGTTTTCATAATACGGCTCATCGAAGATCAATTGATCACATTGAAAAGTCTCATGCGGGCCTCTGCAATTTTCGCAAGAAGGTTCATAGAAGATCACTTGTTGACATTGAAAAGTCTCATGCGGGCCTCCGCAACGGGTACAACAAAGATATTGTTGAAAACTATGAATATTTTGTGGGAAATTAAGGTCTTGAGTGTAACACGGTTCCGGATTATAGGTAAACGGAACATGACGTGAACAATCGTGACCATAATAAGTGTCGTTCCCACAAAACTCATAAGAATACGTCGAGGGTTGCGGAGGTGGGTTGAAAACGTTAGGAGAATCATCAACAAAATTAGGTTTGTAATCATAAGTGAATGAATTCTCATCTCCAGAATTGCATGTCGGATGAACACTTGGCAAAGTCTGTGGGAGCTCATCAATGGTTTGATTATTGCATGGTTTCCGGATTAGAGATAATCGAACTTGCGTGGACAATTATAAAACCCTAATGAGCACCTTTTCCCACAAGACTTCAAGTACATTGAGACACTAGAAAGCCATCCAACGGTTCTTCACATTTGTAACAACAATTTTAGGTGATTGGTGGAGGACTTTGTGAAACGTTTTCGGAAATATTTTGAGAATCATTTAAAGAATTCGGATTCGGATTATTTCCATATCTTGAAGCACAAATCAAACAAAGTCCTTTGCTAAGACCACTTCCACACCTCATACAAGTACACATCGTCGACAAAGAAAACCATCTCCTAACGCATCTTTACAATGAAAGCAATGACGTTGGTTGGAACGATACAATAACATTCTTTATTATACCAAAATTCCACAAAATGAACACATCTTTAAAACCGTTGAAGCAGGAGATTCAAACAACATCGATAGTGAAGCCATAAGAATAAAACAATATAGATGGTTGAAGAAAATAATTAAATGGATAAGAAAAAAATAGATTATTTTGGGTTTTTAGGTTTTTTAAAAAACAATACATTTTATTAAAGGACAAAATAGATAATCACGAACTTAACCAATAATCAACTTGCTTCACGTAGTCTTTAAAACAAAAAAACGGCACAAAGGAGCGGAGGAGCGGGAAAGCGCGAACTATCTAAAAAACCATCATCCTTCGGGTCGTAGTTCCTCGGAACAACCCTCCTTATACCCCTCTTGTAGTTTGTTAATCAATTAAAGGTGAGCCGTACCTCGCAAGTGACACAAAAGACAAGTTTTTTTATCTTTGGTTCGGGAACTTATTATGATAATGCTTCGTGGAAAACATTATATTGATGATGAATTGTTTATCTTTATTTAGGACAATGTTTTTATTTTTTTGATTTTTCTTGTTTTTATATACTAATAAAAGAAAATGAAAAATATTTTTGTATTCTTATAAAGAAAATAACTTCACAAGGAAGGGTCTTCAAGGCACAACAAACTTCAACACAATAATCGTACACGGCCTCCCCGGCAACGGCGCCAAAAATTGTTAAAGATTTCTTACTATATATAAATATAATATATAATAATAATCAATAATTATAATTCAATTATAGTATATGTATTCCGAAAGACTCAAATCAATTACTTTTATCCAAAGTAAGATCAAAAAAATCCCCTGGGTCGTTTCCCGTCGAGGGCGCCAAAAATTGACATAAGAGTCCTTTTACTATATATAAATATAAATAAATATATAAATATATAATAAATAGGATAATATCAATAATAGTAGTATAGTATTACCGGAAGTATCTGTTTCTTGCTTCGTTACCCACAAAGTTTAAAACCGGACCCGGGTCGTTCTTCCCGATGAGGCGTGAATTTGAAAATCGAGAATCGTTTTGTGGTACAATGCTTGAATGATCAAAGATTTGATTGGGTTTTCTAAAACTATGGGAAAAACATAAAAAGGCAACGGAAAAACTTAAGAAACTACGAGAAGCATAAATAAGGCATAAAATGAAAACCTAAGTCTACGGGAACAGAAAAAATTAAGGCAATTAAAGTAAAAACGCAAAAACGAGAACCGGGTCCGAAACCCGAGCTTTAAAAACTCAAATATTGCAATATTAACCCTACGGATGCAAATCTATTTTTCCTAGGTCCTACATGATAAAAAAAATTGGAAAAAAGAATTATATTTTTTTGACTTTTTAATAATTTTTTATGATTTAAAAACAGTTTTAAAAAGAAAAATTGATTAAAAATACTAAACTTAATGGGAAAATTATGAAAAATTCAGGAAAACTTAATTGGGCTATGAGGAATAAAGGAAAAATAAAAGGACACCAACTGCTGAACAAATAAGCAGAGAAATAAGCAAATAAGTCGAATAAGCATAAACTAAAAAAAATCACTATAATAATTAGATGTTGCAAGGATTTAAACGAAAAAGACCCAAGGGCAGATGGTGATTGTGTGTGTTGTGTGGGACGCTGGCTATACAAGGGGGAGGTCATGGGTTCGACCCCCATGGCCTCCCTTTTTGGTAAACATTTTTTTTTCTCTTTTTAAAAAAAAACTTAAATAACACACAAAAATAAGCACTTTTAATAACTAGAACTTTTTATGAAAACTACAAATAAGCCAGAAAATAAGCAAATCAAACAGACAGTTTGGCTAATAGGCTAAAAAGGATATGGGAAAAACATAAAAAGGCAACGGGAAAACTTAAGAAACTACGGGAAGCATAAATAAGGCATAAAATGAAAACCTAAGTCTACGGGAACAGAAAAAATTAAGGCAATTAAAGTAAAAACGCAAAAACGAGAACCGGGTCCGAAACCCGAGCTTTAAAAACTCAAATATTGCAATATTAACCCTACGGATGCAAATAAGCTATTCTAATCACTACTTAACCAAATACCACTTAAACCTAATAAGCTATTCTAATCACTACTTAACCAAATAAAATAAGCCAAAAGCTAAGAAAACGAAATAAGCAATTATACAAATACTGATAACTAAACTGACCAAAAGGGCTCTTTTAAGGTTATTTTTAAGCTACTAAAAAGATCATTATGGAAAAATGGCTTATATATTCTTAAAGCTTGTCTTCCAAGGTTCCTAAATCAACACTTAATAAACATTTTGAAACAAAATCAATCTATGAAAAAGCTATTAGAAAAAGCTAGTTAGCAGCAGCATATGCTAAGTTTTTGTTTTTATAAAAGACAAAAGGGCATATGCAACCCTATTTTTAAACTAGTAAAAGAAGATAAAAAAACAAATTAAGAACAAACAGATTATGATTTAACTATAATAAGCATATGAAATAAAAATCAAAACCAGAAACTAACTTTAACTATCTCAAATTTAATAAAAAAAATTGACTATTAAGAACTTGAATAAAGGCTTAAACAGATAGACACTCAAATTTAACAAGACTAATGAAAACTTTTAACACCATCACTCTACTGCATTTTGAGCCTAAAATAAACAAGAAAATGATACCAAAAAACACTTAATCAAAATCAAACTGAATAAGCTAAATGACAAGGCCAAATTGTCACAGACTCAAACCTTGGTTAGAAAATTCCTTAAAACTTGAAAAGACTTACAAAAACTTTTTGAGAACTGATTGTAAGGTTAAATTTAAGCTTAACAAAGTTGGGTTTATGACCCAAACCAATGTTACAACCCCTTTTTACCCATTTTAAGTTTTAACCCAAACACCCCTTTAAAATAAGAAAACTGAGTTTAAAGCTAAAACGGGTTAAAACTTGCATCAAACTAAATCACACATGCATAATCAAGACATTATAGGCAGTAAAAAGCATAAAAAGGCACAGTAATAAGCAGTAAAATAAGCAAACAAGTAACGGGCAGATTAAAGGCTAAAAAGGGCAGTTTCAAAGAAAAGCTTAAACAAGGATTTTTAAACTTAAACCTAGGCTTTTTAAGCTAATTTAGGATCAAATAAGCATGAATAGTCATTAAGAAACTCAAGTTAAGTAGGCATAAGCAGAAAATAACCAATTAAAAATACAGATTTAATAAAACATAAAATTTCATTAACAGGAAAGTTTTACAAGTTTAAAAGTAAAAATGACATAATTGAAAATAAAACTTAAAAAACATTAAAAATTAAATTAATCTACTCCTAGATAACTTTTTCTCTATCTTCTTCTCCTTTAAATAAGCAGTCTATGTCGTTGATGTGTGCTTCTTGTGTTTTCTATGTGAGAGGCATCAAAAACTAATCTTGACCCTTCATTTTGCTTGGCCACCAAGTCCATAGATCCTGACCCTTAAATTTTTGGCACTTTCCATTGTCTAATGGTAATGCTATGGATTGCCAAGGTGTCTTTTGGAGTTATGTATGGTGGGATAAGGTGGGGTGATGTTTTGGAGTGGTGTGTTGCAGGGGTGACAGGGAAACACGATAATGAATAGTGGGGTAGGGATGATGGCGGGAAAAGTGGTGAAGATATACAGTGGGTTAAAGTTTGGTGAGATGGAAAACTGGTCCCTCAATCTATATCTTGGTCTTGCATCCATCGTCCTTGTAACTTGCATTATTAGTCCTTGAGGTTGGGATGGATATTGCACCGTTAGTCCTTAAAGGACTAACAAAGTAAAGGGTATGGGGATGATGGGTTTAACTCCCGTTAAGTGGGATTGGGCTTGCAAAATGGTTTTGGGCCTTGGATTGGCAGTTTGATATAAAATAAGCCCAAGTATTTTAAGGCTTTTATATGCCTTGTCTTCATGGCTTATTGGGCTGACTTGGCCCAATAAAATGGGTCGGGTTGGCCCGATAACTTTTCTTCAGTTTCGGCTCGGCTTTGACTTTGACTTTTGTCGGGGTTGACTTTTTGACTTTTGTTGATTTGACTTTGTCTTTTTTACACTCTTTCCGTTCCGTGCTCGGTTATGTCCGGTTTGGCTTCGTTTTTCGTGCTTTAGTGAATATCCGGTTCCTGCACAATACAAACACAAAAACAAGCATATTTATGGCATTTTATGTGCATTTTTGGTCGTTTAGGGTCGTTTTTATAGGTAAAAGGTATGTGTAATTACACACATACCAAAATCTCCCATACTAAACTATTGCGTGTCCTCACGCAATGCTACAAGTAAGGACTTAAAAAACTAAGAATCTCGATCCTCCTCGACTAATTACCTCAAAAAGTAACTAAGTGTTCATTAAGGGGAATGAAAGAATCAATAGCTTCGAAAAGTCCCGTTTTTACCTTTTTAAAATGTATTCACTTATTCCTACACATATTTTTGTTCTTTTCATTTTCTCATTTTTTTTGTACTTTTCTTTTTAAGCAACTAACTTATTTAACTTTTGTTATTTTCATAACCGTTAGGGATCATAGAACAAGACGCATTTCAATCCTAAAATGCCCCAAAAAGGATAAATTCATCGTCCCCAACTTTTCACTTGTCCAACTAAGCTTAAAACGAAATCACTGTTAAATATGAGTTAAGATGCTAACACTACTCATATTTACAACTTGTGAACTTTTCACTCCCGAAAATTATTATATCTTAGGAGAATGTGCTATTTTGAATTTCAACCATGGATCAACGTTTTGCAAAATTCTATGCTTCACGTTTCACCCGAGAATAATGAGTTTGAAGGCGAGATCATCCCATGTAGCGATTTTCGTCTCGGCACATCCCAACCTTGCGGCTAAGTGACCAGGCTTTTGACACCCCATAGAGACTAGTATCGGGACTCACGGAACTTATGTTTCATAAACTCTTAGGTTTTCCGTTTACCAATAGCTTAAAAACTTAAAATGAAATAGTCCAAGTTCAAAAGCATATTTAAATTTGACAAAAAGAGATCTATTTATTAACTCACACTAAATATTAAACATTGATGCAATTGTAACCCTCGACTTTTTAGAAGGCTGCAACATCGGTTGTGAGCCGGCAAGAGGTATTAAACTTTTATCAGCCCACAGTTTTTATTATTTATTAATTTTTTTTTCCTCATTTAAATTTTTATTTTTATTTTTCTTGTTTTTAAATACTAATAAAAGAAAATGAAAAATATTTTTGTGTTTTATATTTTTATAAATAAAAGAAAATATTTACAAACGGGAAAATTAACTTCACGAGGGAAGGGTCTTCAAACACGACAAACTTCAACTCAATATTCGTTTCATGGCCTCCCCGGCAGCGGCGCTAAAAATTGACATAAGAGTCCTTTCATGAGGGAATGTAAAAACACGACCTAAAACCTACTTCTTCAAAATTTAAACCGAAAGTGATTTTTTTACTTTTAATTAATCCTAAATGACTAAAAAGTAAGAATAAAGAAAACTAGACCAAAAACGGAAACATTTAAAGTTAAAAACGCGAAGCAAACGAGAACGGGATCGAATCCCGTTCTTTAAAAATACAAATTTTGCAAAAATAACCCTACGAAAGTGAATTTAATTTTCCTAGGTCCTACATGATAAAAGAAAATTTTGACAAAAAGAATTATACTTTTTTGACTTTTTAATAATTTTTTATGATTTAAAAACAGTTTTAAAAAGAAAAATTGATTAAAAATACTAAACTTAATGGGAAAATTATGAAATATTCAGGAAAACTTAATTGGGCTATGAGGAATAAAGGAAAAATAAAAGGACACCAACTGCTGAACAAACAAACAGAGAAATAAGCAAATAAGTCGAATAAGCATAAACTAAAAAAAATCACTATAATAATTAGATGTTGCAAGGATTTAAACGAAAAAGACCCAAGGGCAGATGGTGATTGTGTGTGTTGTGTGGGACACTGGCTATACAAGGGGGAGGTCATGGGTTCGACCCCCATGGCCTCCCGTTTTGGTAAACATTTTTTTTTCTCTTTAAAAAAAAACTTAAATAACACACAAAAATAAGCACTTTTAATAACTAGAACTTTTTATGAAAACTACAAATAAGCCAAAAAATAAGCAAATCAAACAGACAGTTTGGCTAATAGGCTAAAAAGAAACTAAGCTAACTTATTTAGGCTTTATATTCAATAAGCAAGGAGACAAAGCAAATAAGCTAAAACATACTTATAGCTAAATCTAATTAGCACAAATGACTTAATTTAAGCTCACCAAATAAGCTGAATAAGCTTAAAGAAAGCTCAGCAGTACTAACTTGGAGTTAGTACTGCTAGGCATTTTGAAAACTCGATAAGCTCATGAAGAACCTTAAAAGCTAAACACAGATGATCACTTAAACCTAATAAGCTATTCTAATCACTACTTAACCAAATAAAATAAGCCAAAAGCTCAGAAAAGGAAATAAGCACTTATACAAATACTGATAACTAAACTGACCAAAAGGGTTCTTTTGAGCTTATTTTTAATCTACTAAATAGATCATTATGGAAAGATGGCTTATATATTCTTAAAGCTAGTTTTCCAAGGTTCCTAAATCAACACTTAATAAACATTTTGAAGCAAAATTAAGCTATGAAAAAGCTATTAGAAAAAGCTAGTTAGCAGCAGCATATGCTGAGTTTTGGTTTTTATAAAAGACAAATGGGCATATGCAGCCCTATTTTTAAACTAGTAAAAGAAGATAAAAACACAAATTAAGAACAAACAAATTATGATTTAACTATAATAAGCATATAAAATAAAAGATAAAAGTTTGAGATTCGGGTTAAAGAATTATCTAAGTGTTAGTCTCACTCCAAGTAAAAGTTAGAGATATGGTGGAAGGACTAGGTTCAAATTCGAATGATGGAATGTGATTATTCTTTTAATGCTGCGTTGTTAGCAATTAGAAGATTGACATTTCTAACATTTTTTCTACGAAGTATATCGTCTTTGATTGTTAGAAGAATTTCTGTATCAATCCCTCTAACTTCCGGTTAACATTCTCCAGCACCTATGAGCTGACGTTCTCAGAGCATGAGAGGTGATGCTCTGACATAATCGATATCCTCACGTAGGGAGAAATCGTCTCACCATGAAGTAGAATTCATCGTTGAAATCGACAACAATCTCTGAGTGTTCTTTGAATGGCTTTCTAGAGGGGTTGGATTGTTACAAAGAGGCTATCACAACACACTGTCAGGAAATCCCTCAGGACTTCACTTAGGATTTGACAAGGTTCTCAACACTAGACCTTTATTACTTCGTCTCCGATTTCCATTGCCAGAATAGTTGTCAAGATGCTCGTCCCCCATTATTTAGTGAGTTAACGGCTTCTCGGTGTAAGACGGGGGACCAGTGATTGCAATGGTAATTGTCCTCAGTCATCATAATCATCAATATGTAGTCGTTAGGGCGTTTTACAATTCGGAGTATTAGTATACTCTACTAGCTCCTCACTTATATTTTGCACATCTTGAAGAAGTTTGTTAAGCAATTCTTGCACTTCCTCGGGTTGAGCATGCTTAATTTCAGAAAATTTGTTCCAAGCTTGAATTAAAACCTTCGGTGTTTCTCTAAAAGATATACGATTAAATTTCTTTAAAAAGGTTTCTATAGATTTCAATAGGTCATCTTTAGCTTGCAAAACTTCCTTGCTCGTTTCTTCTTGAGGAGGTTGATGAACGACGGAATACTGCATAGGTTGAGTATTAATGTTAGCCGCCCGTTCTTCTGCTAGCAATTCGGCATGAGTTTTCTCATGAATTGGTTGATGAATGACGGGAAACTGCGGGGGTTGGAATTGGTCAAAACCGAAAGAATTAGAATCATAACACGGATTAGGTTCGTAATAATTCATCGGTTGACATTGAAAAGTCTCGTGAGGTCCCCCGCAGTTTTCACAATAAGGCTCATCGAAAATCAATTGATCACATTGAAAAGTCTCATACGGGCCCCCACAACGGGTACAACAAAGATATTGTTGTTGAAAACTTTGAGAATTTTATAGGATATTAAAGTCTTGATCGTAACACGGTTCCGGATTATAGATAAATGGAACTTGAGGTGAACAATCGTAACCATAATAAGCATCGTTCCCACAAATCTCATAAGAATACGTCTTGAGCGGTTGACGAAGGGGGGTTGAAAAAGTTAGGAGAATACTTCAACAAATATTAGGTTTGGATCATAAGTGATTGAATTCTCTTCTCCGAAATAGGAGATGGGTGAACATCTTGGCAAGTATGTGGGAGCTCATTAACGGTTGATATTTGTTGCTTGGTTCCGGTATTAGAGATAATCGGAACTTGCGGGGACCAAATTATAACCATAATGAGCACCTTTCCCACAAGACTTGCAAGTACATTGATGACAAAAGAAGCCATCCAATGGTTCTTCACACTTGTAACAACAATTTTGGGTGATTGGTGGAGGACTTTGTGAAACGTTTTTAGAAATATTTTGAGAATCATTTAAAGAATTCGGATTCGGATTATTTCCCTATCTTGAGGCACAAATCAAAAACAAAAGTCTTTGCTAAAGACCACTTCCACCACCTCATACAAAGTACTTAGTCGACAAAGAAAACAATCTACTAACGCATCTTTATTATGAAAGCTAGGACGTTTGGTTGGACGAACAATATACCTTCTTGTATTATACAAAGGTCCACAAACGACACAACTCTTTTAAACGTGAAGAGGAGATTCAAACAATCATCGAGTGACGCCATAAGAATTAAACAATATAGAGGGTTAAGAAAAGAATTAAATGGATAAGAAGAAAATGATAGATTTTTTTTGGGTTTTAGGTTTTTTAAAAACAATTCATTTTATTTAAAGGACTCACAATGAGATAAGACTACTAAAACAATTAAAAACAAGCTTCACGGTAACTTGTAAAAGAAAAAAACGCTCAAAGAGCGGAGGAGTTGGAAAGAGCGAGCTATAATAACACTTTCTTATTAGGGGTCGTAGTTACTCGGAACAACCGCTTTTTACCCTCTTTAGAGTTTGTTTATCTTTCAAAGGTGAACCGTACCTCGCAAGTGACACAAAAGGCAAGTTTTAAAAATCTTTGTGTCTGTCGGGAAACTTATTAGTGTTAATGCTTCAGTTGAAAGAATTTATATTGGATGAAGAATTTTATTTTTCTTATGTGGACCAATGTATTTTTTCTTCTTGTTTTTTATATACTAATAAAGAAAATGAAAAATATTTTTGTATTTTTTATATTTTTATAAAGAAAATAACTTCACAAGGAAGGGTCTTCAAGGCACAAACAACGTCAAACTCGATAATGTATCACGGCCTCCCGACAAGGGACGGCCAAAAATGATTATGACTTTTTTAGGGTCTTGATTATATTCTATTTATGTATATGTATTAAGTACGTATTTCAAGAGATTCAAATCGATACTTTTATCAAAAGTAGTTCAAAAATCCCCTGTCGACGTTTCTTCTAGACGAGGCTGTGATTTGAAAAATCGAGAACGTTGTAGGATAAATGATTGAATAATCAAAGATTTGATTTGGTTAACTATTTCTACAATTAAAAACGCAAAAACAAGTAAAAGAAACCCTAAAACGAAAGCAATCTAAATTAAAACCTAAAACGAGAACGTAAAATCGTGACTTAAAAACCTAATTTTCCAAATTTGAATCCTAAAGTGATTTTTTTTACTTTTATAAGTCCTAAGTCACTAAAAAGAAAGAATAAAGAAAACTAGACTAAAAGCGAAGAGTTGATTTGATCTTAAAAACATAAAAAAAACGAGAACGGGATTCAATCCCGTTCTTTAAAAAACGAAATTTTGCAAAAGTAACCCTACGAAAGTAAATTTATTTTTCCTAAGTCCTAATTGAAAAAAGAAAATTAAAAAAAAAAGAATTATATTTTTTGACATTTTAATATTTTTTTATGATTTAATTACTGTTTTAATCTAAATTAATTATAAATAATACTAAACATTTTTATAAAAATCTAAAAATAATAACAGAAAATACTTTAAACTATGCTGAATTTAAGAAAATTAAAGTGGTGAAGACAGCTTATCAAATAAGATGTCTAATAAGCTAAAACAGCTTATAAGCTTAAAAGGACTAAAAGACTATAAAAATAAAATAAGAGGAATGTTAACTGAAAAAGACCCTAGGGCGAGTGTTAAGTGTGTGTGCTGTTAAGAGTGAGGTTGCAGGTTCGAGTCCTGGGCCTTCTCTTTTTTGGTTTGCTGCAGTAATTTTTTTTAACACACTTATAGAACACACAAAAATAAGCAATTTTCTCAACTACAACGTTTTATGAATCCTAAAAATAAGCTGGGAAAAGCTATTAAAGGCTGACAGAGTTAACTTTTTTAAAGGCTAAGGCTAAAAGGCTTAAACTATGGGCTTATTTTAAAAACAATTAAGCAAAAAGATAGTTTCTATAGGCTAGACAGAAACCTACTTTTACACCTATTAAGCACTTTAAACACAATACATGAAGGGAAAAAAGACTATTATAGCCAAAATAGGTAAATAAGCACATGGGCTAATCAAGCTAATTGCTATGCTTTTTAAGGCAACATAAGCAAGAGAAAATGAGGAAATAAGCAAAAAAAAGGGCAACTAAACCTAATAAGCTATTCTAAGCAAAATAAGCAAATAAAAATAATGAGAAGAAATGCTAAATTATCTATAAGCACTCTTGGGCAAAAATTACACATAACAAACAGCTCAAGGGAACTTTTGGGCTTATTATTACGCTACTAACGAAATCATTTGGGTAAAAATGGTTTTATATTCTTAAATCTTGTTTCCAAGGTTCCTAATTCAGCAATGAATAACTTTTGAAACAAATTAAGCGATGAAAAAGCTATTAGAAAAAGCTAGTTAGCAGCAGCATATGTTGAGTTTTTGTTTTTATAAAAGACAAAAGGGCATATGCAGCCCTATTTTTAAACTAGTAAAAGAAGATAAAAACACAAATTAAAAACAAACAGATTATGAATTTTACACATTTAATAAGCATATGAAAATAAAAAATCAGAAACCAGAAACTAATTTAACTATCTAAATTTAATAAAATAATTGATATTAAGATCTGATTAAAGCTTAGACAGATTAGACATTAAAATTTAACAAGACTAATGCAACTTTTTAAACACCATTACTCTTACTTCATTTGAGCCTAAAATAAAACACAGAAAAATGATACCAAAAAGCATTAATCAAAATCAATGTAATAAGCTATTGACAAGGCAAATTGTCACAGACTCAAACCTTGATTTTGAAAATCCTTAAAACTTGAAAAAGACATACAAAAACTTTTTGAGATGATAGTAAGGTTTATATTTAGCTTATCAATGTTGGGTTTATGACCTTAAAACAATGTTAACAACCCTTTTTTACACATTTTAAGTTGAACCCTAACACCATTTAAATTAGAAGACTGAGTTTAAGCTAAAAACGGATTAAAATTGCATCAATAACTAATTCACACATGCATATTCAATACATAATAGGCAGTAAAACGCATTAAAGGCACTGTATTAAGACAGTTAAATATGCAAACAAGTAGGTGCAGGATTAAAGGGCTAAAAGGGTAGTTTCAAAGAAAAGCTTAAAGAGGATTTTTAAACTTGAACCTAGACTTTTTAAGCTAATTTAGGATCAAATAAGCATGAATAGTCATTAAGAAACTCAAGTTAAGCAGGCATAAGCTGAAAATAACCAATTAAAAAAAAGAACAGATTTGATAAAACATAAAATTTCATTAAAAGGAAAGTTTTACAAGTTTAAAAGTAAAAATGACAGAATTGAAAATAAAACTTAAAAAACATTAAAACTTAAATTAATCTACTCCTAGATAACTTTTTCTCTGTCTTCTTCTCCTTTAAATAAGCAGTCCATGTCGTTGATGTGTGCTTCTTGTGTTTTCTACGTGAGAGGTATAAAAAACTAATCATGACCCTTAATTTTGCTTGGCCACCAAGTCCATAGATCCTGACCCTTAAATTTTCAGCACTTTCCTTTGTTGAATGGTAATGCTAGGGATTGCCAAGGTGTCTTTTGGAGTTATGTGTGGTGGGATAAGGTGGGGTGATGTTTTGGAGTGGTGTATTGCAGGGGTGACAAGGAAACACGACTATGAATAGTGAGTAGGGATGTTGGGGGAAAAGTGGTTTGAGTGTAATGATATACAGTGGGTTAATGTTGGTGAGTTGGCAAAAACTGGTCCCTCATCTATATTCTTGGTCTTGCATCCATCGTCCTTGTAACTTGCATTATTAGTCCTTAAGGTTGGGATGGATATTGCACCGTTAGTCCTTAAAGGACTAACGAAGTAAAGAGTATAGGGATCATGGGTTTAACTCCCGTTAAGTGGGATTGGGCTTGCAAAATGGTTTCGGGCCTTGGATTGGCAGTTTGGTATAAAATAAGCCCAAGTATTTTAAGGCTTTTATATGCCTTGTCTTCATAGCTTATTGGGCTGACTTGGCCTAATAAAATGGGTCAGGTTGGCCTGATAAGTTTTCTTTGGTTTCGGCTTGGCTTTGACTTTGACTTTTGTCAGGGTTGACTTTTTGACTTTTGTTGATTTGACTTTGTCTTTTTACACTCTTTTCGTTCTGTGCTCGGTTTTGTCCGGTTTGGCTTCGTTTTTCATCCTTTAGTGAATATCTAATTCCTACACAGTACAAACACAAAAACAAGCATATTTATGGCATTTTATGTCTGTTTTTTGTCATTTAGGGTCGTTTTTATAGGTAAAAGGTATGTGTAATTACACACATACCAAAACTCCTTTCTAAAAGCTTCAGCTGCATCATTAGCCTCTTTTTCTTATCTTTTATGCCTTTCAAGCTCCTCCAAAAAGGCTTGATCTTCCTGATCTTTTGGCTCCTCATTTGTCTTTAGACCAGAATCCCCATTAGGCTTTTCATCTCCATTATTTGCTTCTTTGCTCTTGAATGTTGAAGTATAAGAAGACCATAATGGTAGTACAAAGTATTCTTGAGCAGGTTTAGCTTCCATTTTAGAGTTTCCTGCATCAATATTATCTTGTGTACCTGTACTATGATTAGCTTCTTTTGGACCTGCAGTTTTATTAGCTTTATTTTCTAGAGTAATAGGCTGATAGTTCATTAAATCAGTTAAATAATCAAGATCAAACAGCCAATTAGGTCCTTTCCCTGCAACATTAGGTTTATTTTCTAAAAAGTTTAAATGCAGGTTTTCTTCAACCCTATTGGTTTCTAAATTGTATACCCTAAAAGCCTTGCTATTTAGAGAATACCCAACTAAAAACCCTTCATCAGACTTTTCTTCAAACTTGCC
>BQNB010088603.1:0-27622 GCA_026074375.1 Tanacetum coccineum | reverse complement strand
GGGATTCGGATCCCGTTCTCGTTTTTAGGTTTAAATCATTTTTAGCTTTCGTTTTTAGGTTTTCTTTAATCGTTTTTGCATTTTAATCTTAGAAATTAGAAAATCCAAATCCAAATCTCTTAATCCATTTAATTTACGCGATCACAAACGTTCTCGATTTTTAATTCACACCTCGTTGGGAAACGACCCGGGTAGATTTTTGAGGAAATTTGTTTTGGATAGAAACGAATCTTTTAAAAGCCTCTCGGAATACTTACTTTAACCTTATTATTTATATATTTATTATATATTTATATAATTAAAAGGTTGACTTTAACTACACTCAATTCCTCAGGCAAATCTAACCGATAGGCCACAGGGCCTACCTTTTCAATAATCTCAAAAAGTCCAACAAATCTAGGTGTTAACTTCTGTTTCTTCCTAAAGCGTATCACACCTTTCCAAGGTGACACTTTAAGCAAGACATAGTCACCTACACTCAACTCTAGAGGCTTCCTCCTCTTACCAGCATAACTTTTCTGGCGATCACGTGCAACCTTAAGTCTACCCTTAATCTGCGAGATCTTCTCAGTAGTCTCTTGTACTATCTCAGGTCTTATCAACTGAGCTTCTCTAACCTCAGCCCACATAATTGGCGAACGACACTTTCTACTATATAATGCCTCAAACGGAGCACATCTCACAATAGCATGATAACTATTGTTATATGAAAAATCAACCAACGGAAGATGAACATCCCAACTTCCTCCGAAGTCCAAGACGCACGCTCTAAGCATGTCTTCTAAAGTCTGAATAGTACACCCACTCTGACCATCAGTCTAAGGGTGATAAGTCGTACTCATGTCTAAACGAGTAATGCCTCTTGCATTGACTGCCAAAACCTTGAGGTGAAACGACTATCACGATCCGATATAATCGAGATCAGCACACCATGTCTAGCAATTATCTCATTCAAATACAATCTAGCCAACCTTTCCATCTTATAATCCTCATGCATAGGTAGAAAATGAGTAGACTTAGTCAATCGGTCTACAATGACCCAGATTGTGTCATACCCACTACTAGTCCTAGGCAACTTAGTCACAAAATCCATAGCTATCCCTTCCTATTTCCATACGGGAATCTCAGGTTGCTGAAGCAAGCCAGATAGCCTTTGATGCTCAACCTTAACCTTCAAACAAGTCAAACACTTACTAACATACTATGCTATATCCTTTTTCATTCTAGGCCACCAATATCTATCTCTCAAATCATAATACATCTTATCAGCTCATGGGTGTACAGAGTACTTTGACTTATGGTCTTCATCCATTATCAGGGTTCTCACCTCACCCTTCAAAGGTACCCATATTCGATCTAGGTAGTACATGGTTCCATCACTTCTTTGTTCTATCATCTCATCCAAACCTTTCTGCATTCCTGCTAACTCATCCATAACCTCATTCTAAGCCGTCAGCATTCCTGCTAACCACATTCGCCTTACAAGGATGGTAGCGAATTTCACAGTCATAATCACTAAACAACTCTATCTAACGACGTTGTTGCATATTCAACTCTTTCTGACTAAAGATATGCTGAAGACTCTTATGATCCGTATAGATGACACTCTTTGTCCCATACAGATAATGTCTCCAGATCTTAAGTGCAAACACAACTGCACCCAACTCTAAATCAGGGGTAGTATAATTCTTCTCATGAATTTTCAACTGCCTAGACGCATAGGCTATCACTTTACCTCTTTGCATTAACACACAGCCTAGTCCTATCTCGGACGTATCACAATATATCACAAAGTCTTCTGGTCCATCTGGGAGAGCTAGAACAGGCGCATTACATAACTTATCCTTCAAGGTCTAAAATGCCAATTCCTGTTCCTCATCTCAATAGAAATTCTTACTCTTCTAAGTCAAGATAGTAAGAAACTTAGCTATCTTATAAAAGTTCTCAATAAACCTACAGTAATACCCAGCCAATCCTAAGAACGAACGAACCTCAGTCGGAGTTCTAAGGGCTTTCCAATTCTTAACAGCTTCAATCTTACTAGGGTCTACATGAATCCCATTACCATTTATCACATGGCCCAAGAAACTACACTTCTCTTAGCCAAAAATTCCTACTTAGAAAACTTAGCATATATTTCTCCTTTTGAGCATCCCTGGACAAACCATAAGTAATTTACAAGCTCCTCACGAGTCTTGAATAGATAAGATACGTTCCTATAAACAATAATCACAAACTTATCAAGATAAGGCCTACAAACTCTATTCATCAAACCATAAAATACCGCTGTGCGTTTAGTCACAAAAGAAACCAAAGCAATACTGTGAACTCAAATGTCCATACGCGTTCTAAACGCAGTCTTTGGAATGTCATCCTCATGCACTCTCAGCTGATGGTACCCAGACCTAAGATCTATCTTTGAGAAAAACTGTGACCCTTGTAGTTGATCAAATAGATCATCAATCCTAGGAAGTGGATAACGATTCTTAACGGTCAACTTATTTAATTCTCTATAGTCAATACACATTCTAAAAGAACCATCCTTTTTCTTAACGAACAATACAGGAGCTCCCCAAGGCGACGAACTTGGTCGAATGAAACCTTTGTCTTGGAGTTCCTTGAGTTGTCCCGACAACTCCTCCAATTCAGAAGGTGTCAAGCGATAGGGAGACTTTGGCTACTTGCGTGCTCCAAGGGATAATCAATTCGAACCATTTTACTGAATAAGGCGGTAATCCAAATAGGTCATCGGGGAATACCTTAGGAAAATCTCTAACCACAATGATCTCTTCTTGTTTCTTATCACCAGCCTTAGCACCCATCAAAAGTTTCGCTTTCTCTTTCGGTCTCTCTCCTAATACTCTAAGCACCTTGCCATTCGGTAATGGTATCCTCACTACTTTCTTATGACAAATTATTTCAGCCTTATAATTAGATAACCAGTTCATACCTATATTCATATCAAAACTCCCATGCCCAAAAGGTTTTAAATCGATGTCAATGACATAACCCTCGATTTCTAGTTTGCAACCCTTAATAACCTTATCAATCTCTACTAGCAACTACCCGCTACTAACTCGAATCTCTATAGTTGACACCTAATTCCACAGGGGCTCTAAGCCTAACAGAGGTATGAAAGTAGTGGAAACAAAACTATAGTCGGCACCAGAGTCAAATAAGGTAGTGGCAAAATGATTGTTCAAAGTAAACGTACCTGTCATAATGTTCGGATCCTGGCGAGCTTCCTCTGCTCCCAACATGAATGCCCTACCCCTATCCTGGTTTCCATGACCCTGACCCCCGTTATTAGCAGCAACTTGGTTTGGACAATTTTCTTCCGGTCCTTGTGCCCTATTCAATCTAGGACAAGCTGACCTGACATGGTCGGTACTACCACACTCATAACATGCCCTAACAGTTGGGTTTCTAGCATTGACAGGATTCACATTTCTCGGCACGCCTCTACTATCCTTAGCCAAATGACCTAGGCGGTTACAGTTGAAGCATGTGCAATAAGGCCCTCTGGGTGCATGGTAGGAGTTACAGGTGGTACACTTGGGCCAAGTACTCGTATTTTCTATTCCTATAGGGTTTGCGGTAGTAGCAAAAGCATTCCTCATCCTAGTTCTCTTATCATCCCTACCATTCTTATACTTGCTAGGTTCCCTCACATTTCATCTTTTCTCAACCTTCTTAATTGATCCATTTCTAACAGCCTCATCGGTCAGTGTACCAGAAATCTGCATAGCCTTCTGTATAGTCTTTGGCTCCGTTTCTGCCACCATTCTACGGATTTGTAGAGCAAGGCCATACACATACCTCTCAATCATCTTACTTTCGAGAGTTACCAAATATGGAACTAACCTAGCCAACTAATGAAACCTATCAGTATACCAAGCATGCCAGCCCCACCATGCTGATTCCACAACTCAGTTTCTAACTTTTGCATCTCATGACTAGGACAAAACTCTTCTATCATCATAAACTTCATCTCATGACTAGGACAAAACTCTTGTATCATCATAAATTTAAAGTCATTCCATGACATACTAACAGCAACTTCCTGGCTTAGCGTGCGGATCTGAGAGTTCCACCACGTTAAAGCCTTACCTATAAATAAACTAGCAGTGTATTTCACTTTTTGGTTGATAGTACAACCACTCATATACAGACTTCATTTTCTCAATCCAATGAGTGAGAACTACATCACCTCCCTTACCACCATATTCCTTAGGGTTACAAGCTAAGAACTCCTTATATGAACAACCTACCCGGTTTCCATTTACTATCACATTCCTAACATTCTCCTGAACATTCTCATTAACCACATTACCATTCTGATTTCCAACATTTCCTCGGTTACTAACCTGAGCCAACATGGCGGGTAAGAGGTTCTGCAATTGTTGGGCAATGATCATTGAGAAGTTGGGTGCTCCCCTATTAGCTCACTCTACATTCCCATTGACTCCCTCTACACCCTAATTAGCTCCCATACCTTGGTCATTTCCTTGACCATTCAATTCATTAATACGCTCATCATTACCTTCCCTAGGTCTTCTACCCCTTCCACCTCTACCAACCCGTTCACCCGTTCCCCCTCCTAGTGATTCGGCAGCAGGCCGACCAGCACTTTGGGTCCTCATCCTAGGCGGCATTATCCACATGAGAGAGAATATGGGCAACGTTAGGTAAGTGGGAAGACTCGCATATATATAGAATATCTTACTATATATGACCAGATATACACATAACTCCACCCTACGGTGTCAACATCAATTTGTGTGAACGACATTACTAAGTATGAGTGAGTTGTGATACGCTTATAATTACGTTGGCCACCATACTTATTTTCGCATCCTTTCCCATTCATACTCAATATTGAGCTCACACATTTCAATGACTGACATAACTAAATCACCAAACCGCGAACACACAAAAGCAAACAAAAGCGGAACACCGCGCACATAGATCCTATACGCAACTAAACGACGGATCTTAGGTTATAGTCTAGGCCAATCCATCTAGTTCTCTATAACCTGGCTCTGATACCAATCTGTCACACCCTGACAAAGGTGGAAACTCGGGAATGCAACATAATGATCAATCATAACACAAGATACAAAATAGAGAAAACTACATTGCATAAACTCCAAGTGCTATGAAGACCATCAACCTCGAACAACCTCGAGTGATGTCCCAAATCGCAACTAAAATCCATAATTTCTTACAACTATTCATATGCCCACACATGGGACCATAATCCAAACTTAATCCAAAGCATCCAAATACTAGAATCAAACAACAAGCAATCAAGACTTCAAACGAAATTCCACACGGGATACTTCTAAGTCTGCTATCACAATCACCAAACTACTCTTCTTTTCACTTCACCTGAAAATGATACTCGAAAACGTCAACAATAATATTGGTGAGCTCGTAGGTTTGACCTTAAACCCAAAAGCTGTGGCAATATTTTAACAGTAGACAATAATGCTATATAACAATGAATATATGCTAAAAATCCAAGACATTGCATCCCCGCTAGTCAATCACAATATGTCACTTACGCACCTAAAGGGCCTACCAGCTGGAGTACTAATATTAGGGCAGGACCTCACACAAACTTGGGTAAGCGTACCCATCCGCTCCCATAATCATACAAATACTGGGTAGGCGTACCCATCCGATCCAATAATCTCACAACACTGGGTAGGCGTACCCATCCGATCCAATAATCATGCATAATATTCACATAACAGTCATAAGAACATATCTTGTCCCAAAAACAAAACCACATTTCGCACAGTTTAATTAAAAACATTTCAAAACACATTTGAGTATCATTTTCCCCCAACGGAAAAACTAGTAAAAAGTGGGGCTACGAGAACTCACCTCAAGCAAGTCTTTAGCAACCAAATCTCAATCACACAAGCAAATGAAACGACGCCCGCACACGACCTAGTCTAGTTAATGTCCCAATTTAATCATCCAATTCCAAACAATCTTCACGTTGATGCATAGAGTTTAAACGCGTTGTACAATTACCCAAAACAATTTAGTGGTGTGATGGTTGACGACATATTTCCACAATCATATCAATCTTATTCCTCGATAATACATACTTATACTATTTAGAGAAAATAGATAAGTAATATAAATAAATATTTATAATTAATAATTATAAATATATTTTGACAAGTCCATTCGGTAAACCTTGGTCACTTCAAAAAAATCATAATACGGTTAAAAATGAAACGTTTACTTATAATAAACACATTAGAGAAGTTTAAAATCAAAAATCATGTTTTTAGGAAAAATTCTAAGTATAAACTTTTTACGAAATTTCGACATGACCCGTACATTTATACAACGTTTTCCAAGGTTTCAAGACTCATTTTCAACAATTTTCACAAATTCGACACTTTTCGACAAAATTCCAAAATCTCAATATTTAACGTTTACTAAAACATTTTTCCCAAAATATCATTCAATATCACTTCGTAAAAACATTTCCACTTTCAAAAGTCCGACAAAACTCACATAACGACTAAATATGGCTTATTGGGCCTTAGGGCCCAACAAGGGTCCATTAGGACATTTATAAGTCCAAAATACTATCCAAGTCTAAAACCAAGGTCCATTTACATATATAAGCTCATACTAATATGTAGAAAATAATCCGGACCACAATAAGCCCCTCTATTAAGCCGCGGCCATGTTATGGTCGAGGTTGGCCATGCGACTTATACCGACAGATTTCATGAGTTGGCTAGGTTAGTTCCACATTTGGTGACTCCAGAGAGTAAGAAGATTGAGAGGTACGTGTATGGCCTTGCTCCACAGATCCGTGGGATGGTGGTAGCAACGAAGCCAAAGACTATGCAGAAGGCTGTGCAGATTTTTGGTGCACTGACCGATGAGGCTGTTAGGAATGGATCGATTAAGAAGATTGAGAAAAGAGGAAATGTGGGGGAACCTAGCCAGGATAAGAATGGTAGGGATGATAACAAGAGGACTAGGACTGGAAATGCTTTTGCTACAACCGCAAACCCTTTAGGAAGAGAGAATATAGGTGCTTGGCCCAAGTGTACCACCTGCAACTCCTACCATGCACCCGGAGGGCCTTGTCGCACATGCTTCAACTGTAACCGCCCGGGTCATTTGGCAAAGGATTGTAGAGACGTGCCTAGGCATGTGAATCCCGTCAATACTAGAAACCCAACTGCTAGGGCATGTTACGAGTGTGGTAGTACCGACCATGTCAGGTCAGCTTGTCCTAGATTGAATAGAGCACAAGGGCCAGGTGAAACCGTCCAAACCAAGTTGTTGCTAATAACGAGGTCCAGTGTCATGGAAACTAAAGGAACCAAGCTAGGGGTAGGGCATTCAGGTTGGGAGCAAAGGAAGCTCGTCAGGATTCGAACATTGTGACGAGTACGTTTACTTTAAACAATCATTTTGCCACTACCCTATTTGACTATGGAGCCGACTATAGCTTTGTTTCCAAAACTTTTATACCTCTGTTAGGCATAGAGCCTAGTGAATTAGGTGTCTGATATGAGATTGAGATAGCTAGCGGGCAGTTAGTGGAGATTGATAAGGTTATTAAGGGTTGCAAACTAGAAATCGAGGGTCATGCATTTGACATCGATTTGATACCATTCGGGCATAGGAGTTTTAATGTGATTATAGGTATGGATTGGTTGTCTAATCATAAAGCTGAAATAATTTGTCATGAGAAAGTAGTAAGGATACCCCTACTAGATGGCAAAGTGCTTAGAGTATTAGGAGAGAAACCGGAAGAGAAAGCAAGACTTTTGATGAGTGATACGGCTAGCGATAAGAGTCTAGAAGAGATAATAGTAGTGAAAGATTTTCTCGAGGTATTCCTGGATGACCTATCACTATTGCCGCCTGCTTGGGAAATAGAGTTTTGAATTGAGTTAATCCCTGGAGCAACGCCGGTAGCAAAGTCTCTCTATCGTTTGGCACCTTCTGAATTGGAGGAGTTGTCGGGACAACTCAAGGAACTCCAAGACAAAGGTTTCATCCGACCAAGCTCGTCGCCTTGAGGAGCGTCGGTATTGTTCGTTAAGAAAAAAGATGGATCATTTAGGATGTGTATTGACTATAAAGAGTTGAATGAGTTGACCATTAAGAATCGTTATCCACTCCCTAGTATAGACGACTTATTTGACCAACTTCAAGGATCACAATACGTCTCCAAGATAGACCTTAAGTCGGATACCTGTCTAGCTGGAGGTGCTTGAGGATAGACATTCAATAGAACGGTTGTTTAGAACTTTTTATATACATTTCGAGTTCACAGTAATGCCCTTTGGTCTGACTAACGCACCAGCGGTATTTATGGATCTGATGAACCGAGTGTGTAGGCCGTATCTAGACAAGTTTGTGATAGTGTTCATTGATGATATCTTGATTTACTCTAAGACCCAGGAAGAGCATGAAGTGCACTTAGGGTTAATCTTAGAATTGCTCAAGGAAGAGAAACTGTATGCTAAGTTTTCCAAGTGTGAATTCTGGTTGCGAGAAGTATAGTTTCTTGGACATGTGATTAATGGAGATGGTATTCATGTAGACCCTAGTAAGATTGAAGCTGTAAAGAATTGGGAAGCCCCTAGAACTCCGTCTGAAGTTCGTTCATTCTTAGGATTGGCAGGGTATTACCGTAGATTCATTGAGAACTTTTCTAAGATAGCTAAGCCGCTTACTGTCTTGACTCAGAAAAGTAAGACCTACGATTGGGGTGAGGAGCAGGAGAATGCATTTCAAACTTTGAAGGATAAGTTGTGTAATGCACCTGTTCTAGCTCTCCCTGATGGTCCGGAAGATTTTGTGGTGTATTGTGATGCATCAGGCCTAGGATTAGGATGTGTATTGATGCAACGAGGTAAAGTGATAGCGTATGCATCTAGGCAGTTGAAAATCCATGAGAAGAATTACACCACCCATGATTTGGAACTGGGTGCGGTTGTGTTTGCACTTAAGATTTGGAGACATTATTTGTATGGGACAAAGAGTGTCATATATACCGATCATAAGAGTCTCCAGCATATCTTTAGTCAGAAGGAACTGAACATGCGACAACGTCACTAGATAGAGCTTTTTAGTGATTATGACTGCGAAATTCGCTACCATCCTGGTAAGGCGAATGTAGTAGCTGATGCACTGAGTAGGAAAGAGAGGGTGAAACCTAAGAGAGTTCGAGCTATGAATATGACCCTCCAGTCGAGTATCAAGGATAGGATATTAGCGGCTCAAGAGGAGGTGTTTGATGAATCTGTAGGATTGCAGAAAGGTTTAGATGAGATGATAGAACGTAGGAATGATGGATCCTTGTACTACCTGGATTGAATATGGGTTCCTTTGAAGGGTGATGTGAGAACCCTGATTATGGATGAGGCCCATAAGTCAAAGTACTTTGTACACCCAGGAGCTGATAAGATGTATTATGACCTTAGAGATATGTATTGGTGGCCGGGTATAAAGAAGGACATAACTGTGTATGTAAGTAAATGTTTGACTTGTTTGAAGGTTAAGGCTGAACATCAGAGGCCATCCGACTTGCTGCAACAACTTAAGATTCCCGAGTGGAAATGGGAAGGGATATCTATGGATTTTATGACTAAGTTGCCTAGGACTAGTAGTGGGCATGATTCCTGAATGGAAATAGGAAGGATTAGCTATGGATTTTGTGACTAAGTTGCCTAGGACTAGTAGTGAGCATGACACAATCTGGGTCATTATAGACCGATTCACTAAGTCTGCTTATTTTCTACCTATGCGTGAGGATCATAAGATGGATAGATTGGCTAGATTGTATTTGAATAAGATAGTTGCTAGACATGGTGTGCCGATATCGATCATATCTGATCGTGACAATCGATTTACGTCAAGGTTTTAGCAGTCAATGCAAGAAGCATTAGGAACCCAGTTAGACATGAGTACTTTTTACCACCCTCAGACCGATGGTCAAAGTGAGCGTACTTTTCAAACCTTGAAAGACATGCTTAGAGCATGCGTCCTAGACTTCGGGGGAAGTTGGGATGTTCATCTTCCATTAGTTGAGTTTTCATATAACAATAGTTATCATTCTAGTGTGAGATGTGCTCCGTTTGAGGCATTGTATGGTAGAAAGTGTCGTTCGCCGATTATGTGGACTGAGGTTGGAGAAGGTTAGTTAATAGGACTTGAGTTGGTACAGGAGACCACTAAGAAGATCTCGCAGATTAAGGATAGACTTAAGGCTGCGCGTGATCGCCAAAAAAGTTATGCCGATAAAAGGAGGAAGCCTTTAGAGTTCAGTATAGGTGACTATGTCTTGCTCAAAGTGTCACCTTAGAAAGGTGTGGTACACTTTAGGAAGAAAGGAAAATTAGCACCTATATTTGTTGGACCATTTGAGATCATTGAAAAGGTAGGCCCGGTGGCCTATCGGTTAGATTTGCCCGAGGAGCTAAATAATGTTCATGACACGTTCCACGTGTCGAACCTTAAGAAGTGTTTGGCTGATCCAACACTGCAAGTACATTTGGATGAAATCCGAGTTGATGAAAAGTTGAATTTTGTGGAAGATCAAATGAAGCTTAAGTATCCGCATTTGTTTAGTGCTGATAAGTAGTTGAATTTCGGGGATGAAATTCTTTTAAGAGTGGTGGAATGTAACCTTTGCCCTATTCTGTGTTTTGAATATTCTAATTTGGTCCTTCGACTATTTGACGTTTGTCAGTTATTTAGAATATTGTACCGTGTAGACGGTGGTGATTTTAAGAGAATTGAGGAATTTGATGGTTTATTGTGTATAATAATCCTTTTTAGAGGTTATTATTGTGTTATTTTAGTTCCGGGTGGTTGACCCGTGAATTTTGAGGAATGCCAAAAAACGAGTCCCGACACGTCCGTTAATGTCCAAATGAGTTTTTGGGAAGTATAATATGGAAATATATCGAGTAAATACTCTAAGTTACTGGAAAAGTATTTTGATGAATAAAAATGCTAAGTAACTTCAGGGAATATTTTACAATCAAGTTTTATAGGTTTTAAGCGAAACCGACACAAAACGAACCAACCCGAAACCCCCTTGGATCCCATTTCCGTCTAAGCAAGCCAAGGGGAAAAGAGTGGCTTAATTATAGCTAAGTGTGTCCCAACATGAGTTACATATGTTTTGTTTGGATGATAATCATGCATTCCATCATTTGTTTTCAAAATATCACACACACTTTTCTCTCTTTCTTTTTCTTGTCTCGTTTGAACACCTAGAACACACACACTTTGATTTTTAAAAACTTTGATAAAAAACATGAGAGTTTGGGTACTTCCGGGTTGATTCTAATGCACGGGTTAGCATTTAAACAACGTTTGGGTTGTCCGATTCGCTTTGAAATTTATTTTGAATACCATTTTTGTAAGTCTTTCAAATTTATTTTTAATTTGTACTTTTGGGTTGCTAGTGATGCATAGATGTTAGTTGTACGGCCCGATCGTTTAAAATCGAAAGCGAAAAGTTTACAAATGGTAAAAATGGTTCGGTTTTTGGTTCGAATGGAATAAGAGAAATATAAGGTGTTGTTAGTTTTGATATTGTGGCCGTGATGGTTGAAAAACATATATTTGCTATGTAGCTTGTTTTGTATATAGCTTATTTTGGCTTATTTGTTGGTTCGAATAGCTTATTTTGAGCTTAATAGCTCACTACAAAAAGGAGAATATACAAGAAGGGTATTTTTTGTTATTACCCTAGTATGTCGTATTTTGTGGACTAATATTATAGCTTATGGTGATAACCAAATGCGATACGTAGCTTATTAGCTTATTTTTAAGCCTAATATTCATATTTTTGAGCATATGGGCTCACAGCCCAATAAGCCTTGGTGAGCCGTGGCTTAACTAGGGTTTATTGTGGTCCGGATTACTTATTTACTTATTGATTTAAACTTATATATGTTATTGGGCTTAGAACGTATTTTGGATATGTAAAAAGTATAATGGATCCTTATTGGGCCTTAAAGCCCAATAAGCGTTAACTAGTTGTTTTGGGAGTTTTGACGAGCTTTTGGAAAGTGAAAAATACTTATGAAGTGATATTGAAAGTCATTTTGAGAAAGAATTTTGGGGAAACATCGAGAAATGTGATTTTTAGAATTTGGTCGGAAAGTGTCAAAACGTTGGAAATAGTTTGAAAATGAGGTTTAAAAACCTTGGAAAACGTCATATAAACGTGCGGGTCATGCCGAAATTTTCGTAAAAAGTCTATACTTAGAATTTTTACTTAAAACGTGATTTTTATTTTTAATAATAAAATATTCTTATTTTATTATTTTAATAAGTCGACTAAAAGACGAAAAATATAATTTTTCTCGAAAATTTTCTAAAATGTTTAGCAAACATAAACGTTCCATTTCGTAAAGTATAAATGATGTATTTATGGTAACTAAGTGTACCGAATGGACTTATCGAGATATATTTATAATCATTTATTATAAATATTTACTTATGTTACTTATCTATTTTGTTAAATAGTATAAGTATAAGTATATCGTACTAAGATATGGATTTGATGTGGTATTTTTGGAGTTAAGTAGTCAACCATCACACCACTAAAACGTTTAAGATAACCGTACAACGCATTTAACCTCTATGCATCGGAACCGGGAAAACTGTTTGGAAATGAATGATTAAAATGGGACATTAACTGGACTAGGTCGTGTGCGGACGTCATTGCATTTGCTTGTTTGATTGAGATTGGGTTGCTAAAGGCTTGCTTGAGGTGAGTTCTCGTAGCCCCATTTTTCTATTGTTTTTCTATTGGGGGGAAATGATACTCAAATGTGTTTTGAAATGTTTTGAATTGAACTGTGCGAAATGTGGTTTGTTTCTGGGATATGTTAAGTGCTTATGACTGCTATGTGAATATTATGTTTTGCATGATTGTTTGGATTGGAGGGGTACGCCTATCCCAGTATTTGTGTGATTGTTTGGATCAGAGGGGTACGCCTATCCCAGTATTTGTGTGGTTATTGGATTGGCTGGGTACGCCTACCCTATTATGTGTGAGGTCCTGCCTTAATCTAGTGCTCCAGCTGGTAGGCCCTTTAGGTGTGTAAGTGACATATAGTGATCGACTAGCGGGGATGCTAGGTCGTGTTTCATGAATAGCGGGGATGCCAAGTCATGGTTTGTTTGCATATATTCACTGTCATATTGCACTATTGTTCACTATTTTGAGATTGGCATAGCTGTTGGTTTGGAGTCAAACCTATGCGCTCACCAACATTGTTGTTGACATTTTCGAGTATCATTTTCAGGTGAAGTGAAAGATGAATAGTTGGTGGTTTGTGATAGCAGGCTTAGGAGTATCCCGTGTGGATCTTTCGTGTGAAGCCTTGCTTGTTTATTTGTTTGGTTCTTAGTATTTTTTTTTAAGTTTTGGTGTAAGTTTGGATTTGGACCCCTGTATGGGCAATTGGGATTGTAAGAGATTATGGATTTGGTTATGATTTGGGACGTCACTCGAGGTTGTTCGATGTGGATGGTCTTCGTAACACTTGAAGTTTATGCATTGTAGTTTTCTCTATATTGTATCTTGTGTTATGATTGATCATTTTGTTGCATTCATGGGGTCCAAATGTCGGTTTTAGTAAACTTAAGGAGGTGGACAAGTTAGCATGCTATATAAACACCCCTTAATTCACAATTCCATATGACACACATATCTACATAAACCCTAAAATTTGTTTTCTGTCACCATCGGCAATAAAATAAACCCTCAAAAGGGTTGTTGTTTTCGTTCAAAGCCGAAATTTAAAACACCAATGATAGCATGCTAGATCATGTATATATTATACATGCATGCATACTTTACGTATCCATAATCAAATCGCATGTTAGAGATTGTATTCTCCTCCTATACTAACGATCGACCTTAGGGGTTTCGATCATGTTTTTTATCAAAGACCCAAAACCCTAGTTTGTTTGTGGTGTTTATTCGGGAAGCAAGCACTAGCATCCTAGCNGTATCTCGGTGACGTGTAGTGTGAGCATTCCATAGAGGTGATAACTTAATCACTAACGGTTTCAAGAATCACGATCTATATCATTTATTGCATTATTAATTCAATAAACAAAGGTTTGCAATTTGTGTGTTAATTCATAATATCAAACTAGATTTAATCCGCTACGTACTCGTAGTAACTTGGTTACTAGTATTATAAAATCCCAAACAATATACACATATCATAACTTTTTTTGGTAAAGGGTTTCCCCGGTAAATTTTATTACTCGAAAAAAAAATAAGTAAAATGGATGATGGTGAATCCCACATCTCTGCCTGTTACATAGGCAAACTACTTCCTTAAATGAAGGTACAAAAATTGACTAGACTACAAAAGAATCAATAATTTCAAGTAAACTATTTCTTCCTACGACCTCGCACTTTGATATCCAAATTATCGCATACCGATTGAATCTTGTCAAGAATTTCCTGGCCTTCTTACATATCATCATCGTATGGGTCGTAGTCGTAGTCATCATTCTCATAAGTTTCTTTTCATTGTTTCAACAAACTATTTGTACCATAGCCAACCTTCTTTGAAGCTAGAAAACTTGCCATTTAGTTATCAACTGATTCAACTTCATCCTCATTATCATAATCACCCGAAGAATCAACCTTATCTATAGGTTTACCCTCATCAATTAAGTGTAACTTTCCCATCAATAATTAGTCTTTCAATCTTATCAATTTTTTCAATAATAGGTGTAGTACTAGTACTACTAGATCTCACATTCCCGAACGAAGATCCACTAGAATTGGCCTTTTTACTAGCCAGATTTGAAGTTCCCCTATTTGTACCCAAGTCGACATCATTTTCAACCGAATTAAGCACTTCAAATGGGTTTGAATTACTAACATCTTTTGTAGGCTCCATATCTTTCTTATTTCCGCTAGTGTTGGCATTAGGCTTTTTAGACATAGGTCTATAAACTTGTTTGGCTACTTTAAATCCTACATTCAGACCAACTAGAACACCTCTAGGAGCTTGGCTTGCTTCTTCAAGTTCTTCGCATATACATATAGTTCTAAACTTTAACATACTAGTTCACTGTTTATCATAAAACGACACAAAAGACTTTAAGGACATTTATACTAGTATCAAGAGAAGGACATTTTTTGTTTTTACGTTTTTTAGAAAGAAAATAAATCTAATATTTTAAGAAGAAGGGGGGTGTATCAAAACTAATCTACTCCTAATTATGCAAAAATTGTAAAAGTGGTGAGAAACTTGTATTAGTAACAAACATGCTCACTTAGTCATACATCACTCCCTTGTTGTTCTACCTAATCTATTGCGTTGTCACTCCCTTTATTGTGAATTATGAAATATTCCCCTAATTCGATTGCAGGTTGGGCAGGCCTGCGTAAACCTGATCACTTAAGTAGGCTACGCCTATTGGATGTCTAACTATCTAATAGTTAAACCACGTGCATTAAGAGTGTTTATATAAGAGTGTTGTTTCCAATTGGATTAAATGAGAATTGACATCAGTGCTGTGACCTAGATTGTTAATATAATCTTAAGGAAATTATTAAGCTTTGGTTTCTGCTCTTTAGTGATTCATTTGAATTATTTTTGAGTACGTTTTGCCTAGAGTCGATGGCTTTGCAGTCTTACATTAACTTGTACAAGATTGAGCTTAAAGTAAGTATCTTAGATACTAAAAATCCAAAGAAACACTCTTGTGATAATGAAAATGAATAACATTTTTAGTTAACTAATTAGATCCATCCTGATATATATTCTACTGTATGTGTGGTATATATGTGTTTGTCCAAGATTGAGCATAACATAAGTCTTCTAATTCCTATCCAAGGAAAGGCTCTTGTCAAAATGGAACTTGATAACATATCTAATCAAATAGATTATAATGATATAAAATTATATTTCATTCAAACTTGAGGATTGGTTATCTTGTTATGATTGTAACTATTCTTTATGATTTTCTACCTGGACTATGTTAGCGGTTTTTGTAGCCGCATCTTGCGCTAAGTCCTTTTCACTTTTGGCAGCTTCACTTGTTGCATCTAATGCCATGTGTCCCATTTTCTTACCTGAATCTTCAGCCTGCTTTAAAATCGTGTAATGAAACACTTAGCCAATAACCAAAAGAGCTTTAGGATATGTATATACACGAATGTGTATGGTACCTGATTTGTGTTACCTTGATCTTGATTTTGTACACCCATGGTACTGATGTGCTGACTTCTTACCGGTTCTCCCATCAACTACCAGATAAGAAAGAATAAGCCATAGACGTCGAGGCAAACTTGGACCCTTTGTAGGTAAATCGTCTGCATGGATTGTACTTTGTCACTAACGAGTGAGTCTGGGTTGATTTTTTGAATTTTAATATTCACGGACGACACATAATAGTCATAAGTCATTCAAATTCTAATGATTACGAACAACACATTTTAATCGTTTAATTTTGAAAGTAAATTAACTATTTCAATAATAGAGTGCCTTGTTTCCTCTAAATTATTTATCAATTTTTATATAAGAGGGGAATAACATATCTAAAGATTTCTTTTCATAAAGGGATGATATACAAGGCGACCATTTAACTATGTACATACCCTTTCTCATGAGGATCATACTATTAAAACTACCATATGTGTCTAAGGAAGACTTGAAGAGCGTACCAGTTGAGGTTAGACTCCATGATGTCCCTACCACGACATTCATGGAGGATGGACTGAGTACCGTTGTTACAAAACTTGGTACCCCATTGATGTTAGATACTTATACAGCCTCAGTGTGTATGAAATCGTGAGGACGGTCTAGTTTTGCGAGATCAACGATTGATTTTCATGTAAATGTTGAGTTGAGACACACTCTTGTTGTGGCAGTACCTAAAATTAAATGTAATGAATATTTATTCCATTCTATCCAAGTTGAGTACGAGTAGAAACCGACTAGATGTTCAGCTTGTAAGGTATTTGATCATTCGTTAGACCATTGTCCCGAGAAAATTGTACCCGATGTGAATGTGAAGACACAAAGGTACAGGTCTACATGTTGGTCTTAATCTCGCGTTGTCTACAGATTTGTTCAAACTACGAATGCAAATAAGACGTATAATATGTAGGCCAAACTGAAAGATACGGACTTTAAAAAGGTTAGTAATAATAATAACTATGGTTCAAAATCTATGGTTGATGTGGCTAGTTCAAGTGGTACGAAAATTGTGACATCGAATCCGTTCGATGTTTTTAATATGGTTGAAAAGGATATTCGGGTTGCTCCTAGTGATCTAGTCAAAATGAAAGGTGACGTTGTGAACGTACGAAATAGTAAAGATGTTAACTTGAATAATGAGGATAGTGAAAAAACAATAGCGTGGAAGACGATGATAATGAAACTGCGAGTTTCATGGCATCGAAAAGTTTTAAGGGTACGAGCTCTTCAAGAGCAGAGATGGAATGGGAAAAATAGTTTATATTAGCGTTGGAAAGATGATTATGATGATAACTCATATGACGATGACGGGGAACACAAAGAATTAACAGATGAACAACTAGCTTTTTGTGACACATTTGAAATTAGTCTTCGTGTCAAATTAGATTTTAATTGTATTTGGTTTAGTTTTGGCTCATATGTATTCTACTAGTTTGTTGTGTGTTCTTCTTAATTGAAGTAGTTGTGTTTTTGTTATATAAGCTTTATCATCTATATAACAGGCTCGGATGTGAAAATTCACTCACATCCTGTGTATTTTAATCGTTTTTTAAGTAATATATCTATCGAGTGTGAGTTAAAAGAACAAATATTGCCTTTCACATATTACAAATTCCGTTTGAGGTAGGACGTGCAAACTAGTTAGAGATTTTAACTCATCAATTGAATTGATAAACTCTTGTGTGCAACAGTTTTCTTTTTCTTTGATTAGGCTTTGCATAAACTTAAAGCAGCATACTAGCTGAGACAAACGAGCTAAGTTTTGTGGTGTAAAAACTGAGCTCAAAGTCGATCTAGTAAACTCATCTCAAGGACAAGCATACCTACAATTCATATAAAAAACTGAGCTAAGCACGTGAACATACCTACAATCCATATAAAATTAGTACGTATTAGTAGAAATTAGTTATGCATATAGAAAGATAAGATGCCTCTAACGTGGAACACCAAGACACCGATTACTCAAACCTCAGAAACAATATCTTAAAGATCCACGTAACCATGACACGCGTCAACTCATAAGGACACGTGTAACATAATAAACCTATATGCATGCATATATAATACACAACTATCCATGCACCTCAAACACAAAGCAAATCGTCTTATATCATACAAACTTTGAAGAACAAGAACACTTTCATTTTCAATAATCCAAAAGTTCGATCATTTCAAAAATGGCGTCACCAGATAAACAATACCGTGCTGGTCAAGCTAAGGGACAAGCCGAAGAAAAAACTAACCAGACGCTAGGAAACATCAAGGACAAGGCACAACAAACCAAAGACCAGACATCCGACACCATGGGTTCCGCATGGGACAAGACTAAACAGTCTACGGACCAGAGCGGAAGCTATGTGTCGGATAAAGCTGGTCAAGCTAGAGACAAAGCATCCCAAATGGGCCAAGCCACGAAAGATAAGGCCTCGGATATGGCGAGGTCGACTAAAGACACTGCAGAAGCTGGGAAAGATAAGACGGGTGGAATGATGCAGAAGACTGGTGAGGCTGTTAAGAATATGGCAGCAGGTGCGACTGAGGCTGTTAAAAATACTTTAGGAATGGGTGGTAACGAAGAGAGTGGTCACACTGCTAGCGGCGGGACTGGTGTTGGTCGTGAAACCAGGACCACCACGACTACTAGGAGGACCAACGTTTAGATGTTTACTAAACGTTGGTTTTCGTGTCTTATTTGTTTGTGTTTGTTTTTAGTTGCTCGCGCGTCAATTCGTTAGGCATACATGTGTAATCTAACGAATCTGGTTTGCTAGGGAAGGTTTTTATGTTCCCTATGTTTTCGTTTACTATGTCTTAGGTTGGTAAGTGTATGTATGTAATACTGGTGTGATGTACGTATGTCTTGCCCACCATTGTATCCTCATGATTTACATTTGCAAATAAATTGGGGATGTCTTTACTTTTCTATTTCAGGATCTAGTTTAGTTTATTAATTAGATACTAGTGTATTTTTAGAAGCCACTTAGAACCTAGTCTTATGAAAATTGCTTTACTATCTATGTCGAAGAATTTGGACTAAATCCGGCAAAAGTATACGACGTTTTACAATTTCGGATGATACAATGAAGAACATAGCCAACTTCAACGGGCGTAGAAGTGTAAAAATCAAGTGTAACACAAATCTTGCGCTCAACTAACTAGTTCATGTGCTTATTACTAGATGAATCGCTAGTTCATGTGCTTATTACTACATGAATCGGTATGATTGACCCCAACACAAGTAAAACGCGGAGTAAAGTGATAAAATGTAAAAAAATCATGTTCCTAAGATATTTTAGGAATAAAAAAGTGCAAGTAAATGTAAAACATTCATGTTCGTAAGATATTTTAGGAAAAAAAAAGTGAAAGTAAATGGCTGGGTAAATGGGTGAAAGGCGAAGATTTTGTAAAAAAATTCATCTCACTTTTGGGTGACACAATTTTCTTTCTATTTTTTTACTTTTTTTTTAATTTTGTTTTCACTTTCTTCTTAATATTTTCTAGAGCACACCGTAAGAGAATGTAATCGAAGAGATACAAACAAACCACAACCTTCAAACCTATCAATACTATTTGGTATTATTCTCCCTAAACGAGAATATAATTTGGTATTATTCTCCCTAAACGAGAATTTAATCGAAGAGATACAAACAAATTAAACCACAACCTTCAAACCTATCAATACTATTTGGTATTATTCTCCCTAAACGAATGTAATCGAAGAGATCAAAATAAGTCGCAACAACCAACCTTACTACAACCTTCAAACTATCATAGTAACAAAGGGATACAAAACAACTCACAACAACACCTTACTACAATCATCGTACCTATCAAGACTATCCGATTACAAACAACTCACAACAACCAACCCTACTGCAACCTTCGAACCTATCCAACCTCGCTACATCCTTTAAACCTAACAAAGAACTCGCAACAACTAACCTCACTACAACCTCCGAACCTATCTTTTTGGGTGGTAAAAGGTTTTCCTATTAAATATTATTACTCTAGAAAACAATTATAACCTCACTACAACCTTCGAACCTATCTTTTTGAGTAAAAGGGTTTTCCGGTAAAAGGTTTCCCAAATAAATATTATTACTCTAAAAAACAATTAAGTATAAAAAATATAGGTGAATCCTACATCCCAGCTCAAACTCAGGTAAAACAAACGCGCCAATTGTGCTTTAAACCTAACCTATCATATAAATAGTATGTCAAACTTATGAGACCTACATATGCTATTTATGTTGACCACGAAGGTCGATATCAAACGAATTAGCAAACTTCATTTGAGCATTAGTCAAACCAAAATTATCGAAGTCATCATCATCGTACGGGTGTTCATTGTCAGTCTCTTTCCATTGTTCATACAAACTCTTATTTCTCACACCACTACCATTTTTGTTAACCTTGGAACTCATTGATGCCATAAAACCAGTAGTTTTATTTAACATCTCGTCCACTTCACTATCACCATCTGCATTAATTGGATCATCAACATTTTCTATCGGATGTCGATCATCATCTATAAGCACAAGTTTCTCATCCAGCATTTATCTTTTAATGTTATTAATCCTTGCTGCTAGCGGGGTGGTATTTATACCAAGTGCCTCGGATGAAGTCCATTGAGCATAAGAAACCACATCAAAATTGGCCCCTTTCTCAACCAACATTGAATTCCCCACATTCGTATCGAGCTCATCATCATTTTCAATTGTATTAAGCGCATCAAACGGGTTAGAATCACTTACCTTTTTGTCTAGTCAATCCAGCTTGCTTTTTTTACCACTTAAGCTAGCACTATTCTTTTTATAGACATGTTGATAAACTTGTTAGTGGTCTTAAACCCTAACTTCAGACCAACCTAAACTCCTCTAACAGCTTGTCTAGGATTCTTCAAATTCTTCAACACATCTGAGACAATATTCTTAGGAAATTCATTTAGAACATGAGAAAAACCTTGCAACTTGAACATCTTGGAGGTGTCCACTCGTACTCAACATGAATATTGATCAGAGTATAACCCTCACCCACACATTTAGAAACAGCAACTACGAGAGTGTCTTTCAACTCAACATCAGCTCATAACTCTACCATAGATTTTGCATAACTCGACTTACCCCAAGAATCCGTGCACATAGTTGATGTATAAGAGTCTAGCATCATTAGAGTGTCGAATTTTGTTGCAATAGCACTTAAACCCTCTTTAGTGAGAGCGGTAATAGGGATATCATGAAACTTCAACCAAATTGCACACATTCTCCTTCATAATGTTAACATATGGTGTCCACTTTTCTGAATTAATGACACATTGTGAATTAATTAATGGCCCTTTTCAATCATAGCATCCATCGCGTCTTTAGAACTAAACCTGAAGAAAAACATACCTTTAGTGGTCATCATCGATTTAATAAGGCTATATTTACTTCAAGTGTTCTTAACATAGTTCTCAACAACCGGATAAACCACATGTTTACCCAAAAAGAAACCATACACAATATTACTAAGTCGTTCATGCACAACACAAACATACTCCATAGTTATAGTTACATCCGCCCCATTACTAGCTGAGGCAAGTAATGTACGAAAGCTTACGGATTTTCTGTTTGGTTCACCATTTAGGAGATTTACGTACGAAGCATGAGCAATTGGTGTAGTAACTTGATTATTGATGCCTTATCCGAATTCCTATAAATATCACCCCTCCATCATTTGGTATCCCACAATTATCCCTAAGGTCACTAAGTTTCCCTGTAGCAGAATCTAATGAATTCAAAATAATTTGTAATTCTGATATTAGGTTCTCAGCTGGATTATCATTACGAGTTGGGAACACTCCCAAACCATCAGCATGTACTCCCTTCGTCTTTACCACAGTCGAACTCGACGCCCTATTATCCTTTGGTTTACCAATCTTACGACCACCCCCTTTCCCTCGCGGACCAAGAAATCTTTGCTTCATAATTATACCATACACATTAACACAACATCAAAACCAGAAAACAAAACCACTATAACGATAAGAACACCCGTTGACGATTAAAGTATAATAAAACCCTAACAAGAATTAGGGTTTGAAAATGCAACACACCAACTTACTAACCGTCCTCCATCATAACAACAGATCAGGAATAAAAAGAGATGAAGCAAACATGTATAAATAATTAACGATCAACAAATGTAACAACGAACCTAATCTGCAAACCCCAAAGCGAAAACGAATCCTAAACCAAGTGAGAATCGAACATCAAGTAATGAACCCAAGGATTGATTGCTGAGAGACGATCAAAGATTGGTATAAGATCAATATTCAAACCTATCCAACCTCATTACATCCTTAAATCCTATCCAACCTCACTACAATTTTCAAATTTATACAGCCTCACTACAACTTTCAAACCTATCATCAACATGCTCATATGATCAAAGTGATATAAAAACATGACATAAAATTGTGTGTAAATGTAGAGAAAACGTATAAACTCGATAACCGCATACATCTGAGAATGAAAAAGAGGAAATTATATAGCGAGTGAGAATGTGGAAGTTATATAACGAGTGCTAAACAAAACTTGTTTCTTGGGTAAATGGTTTTCCACGTAAATTTATTACTCTAAAAAACGATTTAATACAACGGATGCGGGTGAATCCCACAACTCATAACTTGTTAAGATATATATGAAATGTGAGAATGATGAAATTATATAGCGAGTGCTAAACAAAACTTGTTTAAAACATATTTGATATATTTTAATCATTTCTACACAAACTCATACGTTAACTTAAAACAAAAAGAAATCTATGCTACACGAGACCAAGACCGTTGGTAAAATCGTATATTGTTGTTTGATTGGCAAAAGTAACTTTCACACTTTCCGTAACATATGAAATTACTTTTTCTTTAACCAGGTGAATATATATCTCAAAATGTTTAGTTTAATGAAGCACAAAGTTAACTAGTATAATTTAAATTACAACTTTAATATCATAAAACAAGTTTACAAGTAACAAGCCCAATAGCTTCAAATCTTTTAGGACACCAACAATTGTACTCAGATTTGGCTGATTATCTACAAAAGGTCGCTTGTTTCTTACTTTTCTAAGATACCAAATTACCACATGTCACACCCCGACTACGGTGAAAACACGGGGCGTGACGGAGGATTGATCGTCATAACACAAAGCGTTAGGAATGGCAATGGGGCGGGGCGACTACTCTCCATCCCCAAACCCGATTAGCAAACCACGCCCCAAACCCGACCCGATCCCCAATGGGGGTGTCGGGGCGCTCCATTGGGGCGAGATGCTCCCCCAAACCCGCTCTGATCCCCGTTGGAGATCTTATCGGGGCGGATTTACGAGCGCATTACTCCATCAAATACACGCTGTTGTCCGTTTATTATTATTTTTATGCCATATATTTACAAATGTGATTACATGCAATAATATAAATAATCAAGAACCCACTAATAATATAATAATTAGTAGCGTTCATAAGTTTTCAAGAAATTATACATAAATAATTATAACCACGTTAAAAAAAATCAAAACTTCTTTTAAAAACATTACACAAAAAAGTTTTTATTAATCACAACTTGCAATCTTGCAAAGATTACAAAAATTTGATAATATTGGTTTATTACGTAAATACTAACATAACAATATATAAAAATAATATATCGATATGTATGTATAGTTTTGGGGCGGGGCGGGTTGGAGATGTTATGCCCCGTCCCCGCCCCGAAGCCGATAAGAATCCCCGTTAATGCCACGAAACCCACCCTGTAACCTGATAAGAATGCTCCGCCCCGCCCCAAAAACTTCGGGTTTTGGATTTCCCCATTGGGTTCGGGTTTTTTGCCATCCCTACAAAGCGTCGATATAGTGAAAACTAACATGCATTAAAACAGGTGTTACAACATCCTCCGACAACAAGTATGGAACTTGTGTCAAAACGGGTTGAACCACATCACATAGTCTGAAATTAATACAATCAACACCTCACAACAGAGCGATACAAGTCTAAAGGAATCCAAAAGCCAAACTTAAACAAAGTTCCCAAATGCAAGTCTTTCAAGATAAGATCCATGAAGGATGTTCTTAGGTTTGCTAAAGCCTGCTATCTAATTTCACTGATCATTCGCAATACCTGAAAATAATACTCGAAAGGATCAACATTACGTTGGTGAGCTCGTAGGTTTAGGAGTAAACCCAGTTGTTGTGCTAGGATATAAGAGTAGACAGTTGTGCAAAATAAAAGCAGAATGCATATAATAGTATTTAATTTATCAACATATCAACACATCATACCATGATATCCCAACCCAAAACAACCAAACAATAGAATCCCCGCGCGCTTAGAGTCCTCCGGACCTATCGCCTACCAGCTGAAGCTACACAGTCGGCTAAATAGTGTGGTGCAGAAATTCACATTGGAACTTCGCATAAATAGATCTCATAGTATTCGCATAGCATTCGCATAGTGTTCACATGTCATTCATATAGTGTTCACATAGCATTCATACACGCAAACATAAGCACATATTATTTTTCAAAAAGAAATAAAAGGTTTTTGCACCGTATTAAAAGTAGTTGAAATAAGTTTTGAGTATCATTTTCCCCTAACGAAAAAGAGTTTAAAAAGTGGGGCTACGAGAACTCGCCTTTAGACAAAGTGATAAGTAGTTGCGGATATGATCAAACAATTATATGCAACGGCGTCCAGATACGACCTAATCCAGTTAAAGTCCAATTTAGATGTATATTTCTTAAATGAATGTTTAAGATTGATGCATAGAAGTCAAATGTGTGTTGTACGGTCACTTTTAAGGTTATTGGTAACGTGATGGTTGGTGGTTTAGACTCGGAAGATATATCAAAGTATGTATGTTAGATAGTATAAACTTATACTACTCAAGAAAATAGACGAGTAAAATATTAAGACTTAGATAATAGTTATTAGTAAATATGTTCCGGTAATCTATCCGGTAGTCTTAAGTTGTCTAGTTTAATTGTATTGATTATGAAAAATGACACGTTTTAGTACACTAAATCATTAATATAAATGTTATAATTTATAAAATTAAAAAATACATTTTCGTCTTTTAGTCGGTTTTTTAAAATAATAATATTCTATTTATTTCGTCCTTTTTTCGGATTTCTAAAAAATTATGTTTTTAGTAAAATATTCTAAGTATAATATTTTATGAAATTTTAGCATGACCCGTTCGTTTATAAGACGTTTCCAAGGTTTTTAAACCTTATTTTTTAAACACTTTCCCTTAAATAAATCAATTCAGACAAAACGACCAAAAATCAACATTTTGCGTTATTTATCAAGACGCGTTTTCTTCAAATGACTATTTTACTATCCATATATATATATATATACGTATATATATATATATATATGTATATATTATATATATATATGATATATATGTAATGTATTTTTATGTATATATATTAATATGTATATATATATATATATAATATATATATATTTATATATATATCTTTATATATATATATATTATATATATATATATATATATATATATATATATATATATATTATATATATGTATATTATGTATGTATATATATGACTTATATATTTATTATATTTATATATATTTATGTTATATATTACGTATATTTATATATATATACGTATATTATATATACAGTATATATATACCATAAATATATACTATAATATGACATATTATATAAATAAATATATACATATATATTACATAATATATACATTATATAGTATATATATTTTATATACTATATTTATTATATATCTATATATATAAATTATATATATATATATATATATATTTGATAGTTAAAATAGTATTTGAATGAAAAAGCGTCTTGATAATTAAATACGCTAATGTTGATTTTTGGTCGTTTTGTCTGAATTGATTTATTTAAGGGAAAGTGTTTAAAAAATAAGGTTTAAAAACCTTGGAAACGTCTTATAAACGAACGGGTCATGCTGAAATTTCATAAAATATTATACTTAGAATATTTTACTAAAAACATAATTTCTTAGAAATCCAAAAAAAGGACGAAATAAATAGGCACTCTCAGATCGGGCTCAAAATTAACCACCACAAAATCCGCAAGAAAAGTGAAACCATCGACTCTAACTACAACATCATCGGCTATGCCCATCGGGTGAGTAATAGAACGATTGGGAAGCTTGAGTGTCATACGAGTAGGAGTCAAGGCTTCAAGCTCAAGTTTTTTGTAGATAGAATGAGGTAAAAGGTTAATGCTAGCTCCAGAATCGGCTAAAGCACTAGTTCTATTGAGCTCTTGTAAAGCACATAGGATAAGAAATTTTCTCGGATCTTCGAGCTTCTCGGGAACTTTGTTCATGATGATAACGGAACATTCAGCATTCACAGTTGTGATGGCGATCTCCTCGAGCTTCTCTTTGTTCCTTAGCAACGAGCTTAACCATTTGTTGAACTTTGGCATTTCGATGAGAGCATCTTTCAATCCAATCTCTAAACGAAGTTGTTTGAACATCTTCAAAAACCGGCTATGTTGAGCACTTGGTTTATCGTTCTCTAGAAGATACAACATGTGCGGTATTTTCCAAATTTGGATTTTGCGCTTTTTCCGTTGATGTCTCCGGGGTTTGTTTGGGTGTAGGAACAAGAGGAGTCGAAGGTTCTTCCAAAGTCTTACCGCTCCTTGTGGTGATAGCATTAATTTGCTGACGAGGGTTAGTTACGGTTTGACTTGGAAGAGTACCCGTATTTGAAGTAGAGGCTGGATTTTTGAAATTATCACAAAGACTTGTCAACAAACTCGTAACATTAGCCATTTGATTCTGCAAATTTTGACCTTGATTTTGAACATTCTTCAACACCGCATCGTTTGCCTTGACGTAGTTCTCAAAATCCGTTTTCGAAACACCTTGGATTTGAGGCGTAGGAGCCTGATATGGTGGAACTTGGTAAACCGGTGGTTGATTGGTTGGTGATTGAAAAACTTGATGGTTTTGATGGTTTTGATTGAAATTTCCTCCACGGTTTTGATTGAAGTTGGAATTGGTTCCTTGGTAACGGTTTTGGTTGTTTTGGACATTCGGTTGATTGAAACCCGGTGGTTTCATTTAACTTGCCAAATTGGAAGGTTGGATTTCTTTGGATAAAAGCTTTCATTTCATTCATCATTTATTTCATCTTGATAGTCATCTTATCCTCGAGAGAAGCGGCTAATTGTTGAACATCGAAAGAATTATTAGAAGGTGAAGAATTAGAAAGAGGAGCATCCGTACTCACTCTTGAATCATTAACACGACTTCTTGAGTAACGAACTTTTGACTTGCTTTCAAT
>BQNB010088602.1:0-27622 GCA_026074375.1 Tanacetum coccineum | reverse complement strand
TTTTTCTTTTGATGATGCCTTCATGCTTCCTACCTGTATAAGCCTTAAATTTAAATATGATTTAGAATTATACAAAAGTTGTATGTAATTCTAAAGGTAGGCCTTCCAAAAAAAAAATAGATACAAAAATTAAAAAAATTCGAGAGACGTATATGGAATTGAACAAACTGTGCATGAATTTTTTTTATAGATGTATTTGATGACCTTATCTTCGTTTACTCTTTTTGCGTGATTTTTTTAATGGGAACGAGTCACCATATGGTAGCTTATATGTTCAAATCCTTCTACTATAAAAGCATTACCATGTTACACATAATCTCACAAATCACTTGAGCTATCAAGCATTGATCTAGAACAAGTTTTTTTTGCCCCTCACAAATGACGTCCCGTTTCCTTTTAGTTGGTCTCTTGCTGGCAACATGTTCGCTTGTTGCTTTGGCTTCGGACCCTAGTCCTCTTCAGGACTTTTGTGTGGCTGATCTTAAAAACAATGGTAAAAGATAAATTTCATATAATATTCATCATATTCAAATTTATTATACTTATATGTGTTTATGGTACTTGTATTTGTGTTGTAACAGTACCGGTGAATGGTTTCGTTTGCAAAGATCCAAAGATGGTGAAAGCAAAGATTTTATTTTCAGAGGGTTAGACAAGATGGGAAATACAACAAATGCGGTCGGGTCTAATGTGACAATTGTGAATGTAAATCAGTTGCCAGGACTAAACACTTTTGGTATTTCTATGGTTCGTATTGACTATGCTCCATGGGGTCAAAACGCTCCGCACACTCATCCACGAGCCACTGAAATCTTAGTTGTAATTGAAGGCAGCCTTCTAGCACTACAACAATCGCCTTTTTCCCTGGCGAACATTTGCGCCTTTCCCTAGCGACAAGTCGCTGGGGAAAGGTTTCCCCAGTGACAAGTCCCTGGGGAATGTTCGCTGGGGAAGCCTCGTAAGGGATTCTTTCCCCGCGATAATCCCCAGTGACGAGGTGGGTCCCACTCATTTTTCAGTCAAGGAACTAGTGCCATGGTGGCACCTGATGATATTCTTGCAAGGGCCTTTCAAGTTGACAAAAAAGTGATTGACGAAATTCAGTCAAACTTCTAAACACCTATTTTGTTATAGAATTGTTATCTATTGTAAGCTTTACTACAGTCTTCGGTTCAATAATGTTTGTTTTTCTCGTATTGTTTTGCATATATTAAAAATGAATTAAATAAAGGAAAATAAGATATAATATATAATATATATATTTTATAATAAAATATATATATATATATATATATAATGAATTGAATAAAGGAAATATATATATATTGTGTGCATCGTCATTTTCATTTTCTATGTCTAATGAGTCGATAAGTAACATCTGAGCTTAATACTTTGTTACTTAAAGGGAATCATCAACCATACAACAATTCCGTAACATATCAATTAAGAATAATAATATGCAAGTCACATTGTCGGAGGTCGTGCTACTCTCGGTTTTATCTTGCTGTAAGAGTATGGTTTGTCTACATTCTACTTCCTTATACGCCGCTCTAACGGGATTGGTATTGTTGTTGTTGAATATGTGAGACATATATGCCTAACAATTTTTTTTGGTAAAGAGTTCACGGTATTTTATTACTTCAAAAAACGATTCTATACAATGAATGAGGGTGAATCCCACATCTCAACGCGTTACATAAGCGAAAGCTAACATAACAAGCACAACTACTCAAAAAGAGGATACGACTATAACTAGATTAAAATTGATTCAACAAACATCAAAAAATAATATATTTCTTCTTCCGGCCAAGGACCGTGATATCAAAATCATCACAAATAGCTTGAAGGTTTTGAGACATATCATGACTTTTATAAAAATCATCATTATAAGGGTCGTAATCATCATTGCATTTTGTTTTCTTTCATTGTTCCAACAAGCTATTATTACCATAACCACTCTCATTGCCAGTTTTCAAACTCATTGAAGCCATATAACCTGCAGTTTAATTGAACACCTCTTCTACTTCCCTATCACTATCCGCAATACTCGTAAAATCAGCATTATATAACGGCTTCCCGTCATCATCCAAAAACATAAGTTTCCTCTCAAGAATTTTACGTTCTAGTTAATCAATCTTTTTTACAATAGGAGTAGTACTAGAACTACCTGGTGCGACATTTAAAGACCCTTTCCCAGCAACCTTTGAATTCCCCCCATTCGTACCCAAGTCATCATCGTTTTCAACAGAATTAAGAGCGTTAAATGGGTTTAAAATACTTACATCTTATCTAGACAATTCATCTTGCTTCTTTTTACCACTTGTGTTGGCACTATTCTTAATAGAGCAAGTTTTATAGAAATGACACTTAATCCATCCTCGCTAAGCGCCGTCATAGGAACACCATGGAATTTAACCCAAACTGGAACATTACCAACATATTCCTTAATTAAGTTCACACGGATTCCACTTTTTCAGAATGAATGGAGTATTGCGAATGAACCAAAGACCATTCTCAAGCATTGAATCTATTCCATCCTTAGAGCTAAACTTGAATATAAATAAACCATTAGACGAGTTTAACATTTGTTTGACAAGTCCATATTTATTGCAAGTGTTCTTGACATAGTTATCAACAAGTAGGTACACCACCTATTTTACCAAAAAGAAACCATAAACTATATCAGCAAAACGTTCACTAATTGCTCGAACAGGTTCCAATGAAATAGCCACATTAGCCCCATTCCTTGCCAGTGCAATTAAAGTGCCGAAGTTCACACTTTTCCTACTCGGTTCACTTATAAGCAATTTAGCATACGAAGTAGGCCCTGATAAAATCAGACCAGAATTATTAGGATCAGTAGTGGGCGAATCAGTAACATTAATTGGGACAACAGAAGCTTTAATCAAAGGAACATTACCTTTGTTCAAATCAACAGTAGAACTAATTGATGTCGAACATTGCACCACATTCCTTTGTACCATTATAATTTACCCGAAGCAATCACCTTTTCACCCGTATGACCACCCAAACTACTCAACACAGGCCCATCAACAACAAATGATACCACGTTGACAATATCCTTAGCCACATCATTAGCCGAGCCTGTTATTTTCCCTATACGCCTCTCCCTTCCCCACGCCCCCTTCAGACTAAAAAATCGCATTCCATACCCGATAGATATGAAACCTACACAAACCAGTATCAGTTGTACCTAAACACTACGCAAACAACCTTAACTACGCTCGGCAATTAACCACGTCCGATATTAGATGAAGATAACCCAACAATGCAACCCAAACGTGAAAGATCATAATAGCACAATAGAAAATGAAAGTGCAATATCTCTCACCAAAATCCCAGCAATATGTATAATAGGCACCAACACACACGACTTCAGCAACAAGAATGAAACCCTAAAAGAGTTTATGTCAATAAGTTCCTAGCAAAACACTTCAGCAAATTACGACCAAACAAGTAAACCCCTAACACATAAGTATTAGGGATTAAATCAAGAAAAGATCGTGAAAGAAAACCCCTATAAGACGATTTATATGTAAAGCCCTAGAAAGCGATTCTAACAACCCTATCAACCTAACAATTCAAAACTGGACGATGATAATAAATCCACACAGAATGTAGAATTACTATACACGATCATTATTGAATGGAATAGATCGACCAGATTACAAAAAAACAAATTTTGGTTTTTTTAGTTGTCAAAGTCGTCACAAAGGGAGCATTAAATAGTCAATTGTTTATTAGGTACTTAGCCTAACAATTTTTCTCTTTTGTTAAGGAATAAAGAATTTCAAAAAATTCAAACACCCTACTAATTACTTATAGAGAGACATGCATCACAAATAGAATCAATTTGCATTGCCGTGTGAAGAGTGGCATGCATTCTTAGGGTTACATTAAAAGCTTGTCATCTTGCTTTTATTCACTACTACATACCTAAAATTTTGAATTTTGATCTTTATGTGTATTTGGCTCATGTAAAATGACCAATTTACCCTTATTATAGTAACGACTCTATTGACACGGAAGGGTAAAATGGTTATTTACATTAGCAACACACAAAGCTAGAAATTCAAAGTTAGATGAATTTATATGTAATTAACACGTAGGAAAAAAAAGAAGGCTACACACAATTGGAAAAAAGTGACAAGTTAGATGAATTTATATGTAATTAACACGTTTATATATTATCTATAAAACATTGTTGTTCAATATGAGTGGTTATTGACACATCTATAGTTGCTTATTTTCAACGAAATTGGTTGACAAATTGAGAAGGAAAATCACGTTAACGTTCATCAATGACTTCTAAACTTTATGAAGGTAAAGTTCTAATAGCCGCACGTCTGGCAACTAGCAAAATGGCCGAACTTGCACTAAAAAACATCTCTTTAGTGACAAATTTAGCTGTTCGAAGTCGCAAAGTTGCGACACATAAAGCCCCTCTTCATGTTTGCAGATTCAAAGAACATGGGAAGGTCGCGATTCCAAAAGCGGTAAATAATGCATATTCAAAGAACATGAGTTGTTGTTGCACTCTTAATAAACACTTAAACCTATTAACTAACACATTCGACACTAGTCAACTATCGTGCATTTGCTAATTGATGATGTATGAAGGGATTTGATAGTACTATTGAGTTATAAAGACTGATCTAGGCTTCGAGCAGAGGCTTTTGATGTTCATCTAGCGAAACGTAAAGGTGGTAGGACTCTACTTACGCAGAATCTTGTTGAGATCCTACTCTTAAGTAGAATAATCTTGATGAAGGCTCCGAGATATAAGCTCCGAAAGCTATGCTTCAAGCGGAGGCTCCAACAGGCGGCCAAAGGTTCCTTCCCCGCTAGGCTGAAATGTCTAGAACATGGGCTTGACCCATATGTAGTTAGTTCGGGCTTTAAGATGCAATCTTGGAGAGTGAGTTAGGATTAGGGTTTCACATTTATATATACCCCTCTCATTGGAATGGTAAACTGTATCTCTTGTGTGTGTATTCAATAATAAATCTCTTTGGTTTAACCTCATAGACTGCTATGACTTTCCTAGTCGTACATACCATGTTATATCGCGTGTCTATTTACTTTCCGCAAGCGTTATTTTTATTTTTATTTGTTTATTAGACGGTGCGCATATGCGATATCCATAACAAGTACAAGACCACTTTTCAAACTAAAGATATCATTCCTAGCTAAAGTTGAGCAGACCGCTGACCGGACCGGACCGGACCGAACCTATTCCGGTCCGGTCCTCAGTTCATCCTTTTTCTTATTTTCGGTCTTCGGTCCGGTCGGTCTTATGAAAAAATCGGCAATATGTCTTGTTGGACCGGACCAGACCGAAGACCGAACCGGAACGGACTGACCCGGACCAGACCAGACTATTTCGGTCCGGTCTTTGGTATGGTGTTTTGGCCAAACTCGGTTTTGGTCCGGTCTGGTTTTCGTCCGTCCAGTCTAATTTTCGGACCGTCAACACCCCTATATATATTAGTTTGAAGTTTGAGTTTTTGTTTGATACATATTTTCTGCTGATTTGCTTGCAAAATTAAGTACAGATCGCCTTGTGATGCACCACCATAAAGTAAGTTACTATCTCTAGTGGTATAACTTGTTGATACATCGCTCAAGTGCCATACTTTCCTCCAGTTACTCCAAATATAAATATTGCATATTCAACATATTTGTTTGCTCTATGTAACTGTATGGAATATCACGACAGACGTTTCAAGAAAACATGCACTTGTCGAGTTTCTTCAAGATTTTAATGACTAGCACCGACAAAGATAACAAGGTGCGTAGCTTTATCATATTAATGTTCCTATTTCGATACTATCAGATCCTTTATAAACTATACGTGATACCAAGATTATGATTTACTATTGGCATTGCTTTCGTTAGGTTTATGTATCTACAGTTCAATCATGAAGATATCAGGTGACTGCTGTCCAGTGGCATCCTGAGGTATTTAACTTCGATGTAATGTTTTTAAAAATGGAAAAATATAGCTTAAACCAAGTCTCTATTGTATGATGCAGAAAAATGCGTTTGAGTGGGGCTTATCGATGATCCCACATTTAGATGATGCGATTCAAGTTACTCAACATTTTGCCAACTTTTTTGTTAGGTACCATCGTATTATTATTATTACTGGTCCAATATTCTAAGATTTCATATGGCCGGTTCTCTTACCACAATATGTATATTTAGTGAGGCGAGAAAGTCTTCAAACAGACTGCCCATTCGTGACGTGTTGGATAATCTTATTTACAATTACACTCCCGCTTATTGTGGGAAGGCTGGGTAAGGCTCAGTTACTAGTAGTTCAATTTTACATATGAAAAATTGATTTTCGATTTTATTTCATATTTGTTTTTTGTTTTTGCAGGAAGGGATACGACGAAGTGCACATCTTTACTGATAGCGTTGCACAGATATAGTCCGTATGTGTTGTATGGCGCAAACAATAAAAGATTTATAAATATCGAAGTGCAAACTATTTCATCGAGTGCAACTTAGCAACATCAAAGGCTAAATTTTATTCAACATTTAAGATACAAATATTAGTAAAACATTTCTGGGTTGGGCTAGGCTTCCTGAGGTTTTTTGGGTGGAAAATTTCAGCCCAATTCTTACATGGACTTGAATTCAATTGAATATTTCAAGTTTTCAACTAATTTTCTGAATTTGGTCTAACGTCAAAAATGAACTCAGAAAAATATAGCTTCATAAATTACGGTTTAGATATATTAAGGATCAAAATTTCATGTTCCGATTAAGTTTGTAAGCCTCTATATAGAAAACAGTCTTAGAATACCATGACGATTAGTTCAACGGTAGCCGGAAGGGGACATGATCCATATGTCTTTTTAGTCACGGACTCACAGTGTTACGCTATTTACTTAGTTAGCCGCAAAAGGGTGGGTTTCCCTCTACAATGACGACCAATGCATACTTTTGTCTTAAGAGTATTAGAGTATCCTAGTTATGAACCCTTTAAAAGGTTTATAATGTTGTCAAGTCACATTTTATTGCTAGTCTATATAGCTTTTCATTATATAAACTTATTTTCACTATATAAAAATGTTTAAAGCTCTATAAATGTAAGATACCTTAGGTATGTGGTGTGGTATAAATCATGGTTGTTAAGATCTTGATTTTGATCTTATGATCTTACATTTTAAGATACGGTAAAACAAAAATGATCTTGATTTTACGTAGGATCTTTGCAAGCTTAAGATCTTAAAGGATCCTGATCTTAATTATAGGATCCTGATCTTAACTATAGAATCTTAAGATCTAATCTGATCTGATCTTACTTTCTCGAACCACAAATTAAAAATCTCAAAAGTTGTGGATTATGTTTCTCAAAGCAGACAATTAAGAAAATGACATTATAATAGAAATTTAAGATCCCGATTCAATTTTTCATTCTCAATCTTATAAAAACGAAAACGATATTCAAATCGGGATCTTGTAAACCTTGGTATAAATGTTATGGTAATGAAAAAGTTCATTGTCATGAACCTTTTTGCTTTCATGTCATGTTATACTCTTTCTCATTATGGTGGCTTAGTTTAAAATCTATGTGTGTTTTAGTGTATAAAATCACATATTATATAAATGTGATATTAAAATTATCTTTTACATAGCTTTGTGTATATCTATTTTGTATACAAGTTGTATAAAAATAAATTTAGTATCACATACAAAAAATATTATATAAAAAGTATTTTGTTTTGGTATAAAAGTTAAAGGTGAGCACAAAATCCGAAAAAACCTATACCAAACAAAAAAGAAATAAGAAATGGAAAAAATAAGAAGTCTCAAATGCTTTATAATATAGTATAGATGATTTGATTAATTGATTTGAAAAATTAATTAGTGGAAATTTGAAGAGAAAAAATTTATCATATAAATGTACAAATGATTAATGCATTAAACATATATTTCGGCATGTGTTTTAGGTTTAAATAGCACTAATATTTTATTTTATAACACTTACTTCTTTTAATATTGCAGTTTTAAGTGTGATGGCAGGGGTTTGTTTTATTATTACATGCATGTGAAGAACTACAAAGCTGATAAGGGATTTCTTTTATAAAATACTTTAACGTGATTAAGCTTAGGCTTTTTTAGGTTTTGGTTTTTCGTTTTTGGTTAATCTAAAAACGATTTTGATGGATTTTGTTGTTGCGGGTTTGCTTGTGGTACAAGTTACAGGATCATGGTTACTAGGGTTCTACGATCAGCGATTGGCTTTAATAGTGGTTACTTGGGTTACATGTTTTGCGATTGGTTTACTTGTTCGCGATCGAGATTCATTGTTATCTAATAAAACAATTTGAAAGAAGAATTATTAGCAACAACGGGTTTATTTCACGTGGCTTGTGAGACTTGTTAGTGTTAGGATTTAAAATCTAGGTAACCAAGTAACTACGAGTACGCAGCGAATTGGATCTAGTAATATCACATGGTTAACACGTACATGAAAAGTAAATAGAAAGCGTACCTCTTAGCAATTCGATCTTGAAAATAAATAAGTGATTAAAACAATCACCTCTACGGTTGCTCACACAATCACGTCAACTGAACACGTTAAGTTGTCTAGACTTAACTTCACGAATAAAGCAACAATTGTACCTTCTTGGATCAAAACCCTAATCAAATAAACCTTTGTGATCTTGAACCGGATAAACCGGATTAAGGTTTATAATAAACCCTAATTAACCAAAAATCCTTAAACCGAATTAAAGAACCCAAAAATCTAAATTGGGGTTCAACCTAATTCAGTTGAGGCGTAGAACCGAAACCGTTAACAACCCTAGAGAGGGGCCAGGCGATTTCGGTGAGGGAGGGAGGAGGAAAGGTTTTAGGATGAGCAAATTATGAGGTAGGTTATGGGTGTTTATATAGGCACCCAAACCCTAATTCTAGAAAACCTTCATGGGCCTCCTTATGTCCTAATTGAACACAAAACCCATCTAGAACCTCCCATAGGGGCCGGCCACTTTGGTGTCCCCCTTGGAGTTCGGGTTTTGTTCAATTTAGTCCCTTGGTTTATATTTGTGAAGTATTAAACGCATTCTCCGTGTATTAACGTGTGTGCCCCCAATAGGCTCACATATTCGTAATGTACAAATGCTAGCCGACTACCATAATCCAACAGCTCCCACTTGGGAGTTGGAGTAGCACCTAACACTTATACCTATAATTGGCAAAGTCTAGCAACCCACACAATTATTTTTACATTAGGAATATTATGAGATAAGAGTTTCAAAAATCATCTCAGCTATTTAATGGTTATAAATTTCTTGCTTTATAAATCATCCCTTTGTTACAGATACCGTTAAACCATGGATATGGATCCTAAGTCATTCCATATAGTTTAACATTATGTTTCTCGTTATAGAAATAATTCAGATATACCAAATGTAATCAAGAATCATCTGCATTACCCTTTGGGAACGGCCATTCATTTATCTGATTAAATCTGGAGAGGGCCCAATGGTATCTTTCTGCACATATCAAGTGGAGGAACAAATCCTTTAATTGCTACAATGTGTTTGGTGGAAGTTGTTTCACAAACACTCCTAAAATAGCTTTTATAACTACCTTGTTTGTTAGACCAGCGTTAGGCTTAGAATCGACAAAGTGATAAACCACACCAAACAGAACTTGCTTGCATCTCAAGTCTAAGGACAATCTTTATCAACCATTTTCGACATTTTACTCATGACATGGATCCAAAAGTAAATGATCGAAGGTTGGGGTATCCAATATGCATCCCTTGTGAATACATATGAGTTTGGCGGGAACATTCCTTATATTCACAGAATATAACCAACACTCACATTTGCCTTACATAACAATATTCCAATATGTATAACCGACAATGGACATATTTATAATGATAAATCATTCAAGGATTAAACAGCAAAATATAGATATAACAGTTTGTTATATAATATAACAAATCCCAAGTATCTTTATTCATCAGAAAATTAAAAAACGACTTACACTACCAAAAATTATCCAAATACTAATCAAACACAGAGTTACATGAAACTACTAGCTGGCAACAATCCGATATTCCTAGTTAATTCAGAATGCTTAGGGAATGCCAAAGCCTTTGTGAAAGGGTCAGCTAAATTATCATCTGTGTCAATCTTTTCTATCTTTACATCACCCATCTTAATGGTCTCGCGAAGATAGTGAACTTTTGCGCGAAAATGTCTTGCACCTTTAGTGACTCCATCATCTTTCGCTATTGCTATGGCTCCAGTATTATCACAATACATACTTATGGGTTCTTCAATTGTGGAAAAAGAAAACAGTCAGGACCAAAAAAAGGAAAAAAGGGAAAAAAACAAAAAAAAAAAATAAAAAAACAAAAAAAAAAAAAAAAAAAAAAAAAAAAAAAAAAAAAAAGAAAAACCATGCCAATCCCAGAAATGAATTTACGAATCCATACAACCTCTTTCGATGCATCAAAAGCAGCAATATATTCAGCATCTGTGGATGAGGTTGCAAAAATACTTTGTTTTGTACTTTTCCAGTCAACAGCACCTCCATTTAGAACAAACACATATCCAGTCTGCGACTTCAGGTTGTCAGCATCCGTCAGATATCCAGCATCAGTGTAGCAAGAAACTCTGAGCTGTCGTTCCATATTACCTCCATATACCAGAAACATATCCTTAGTATTGCAAAGATACTTAATAATATTTTTAACTACAGTCCAATGTTCTTCACCCGGATTCTGTTGAAATCGGCTTGTCATGTTCTGTGCGAACGCAACATCAGGACGAGTACATCTCACAGCATACATAATAGATCCTATAGCTGAAGCGTAGGGAATATTCTGCATGCGCTGTTTCTCAGCAGGCGTTGAAGCACCTTGTGACTTGACACAATTTAAGCTTTTTCTGCATTGGGATCGTTTCCATGGCTTGGAATTTTCCATATAAAAACTTTTCAAGTTTCTCAAATGTAAGCACTTTGATTAAACCCAATTAACCTGCTTTGACCTATCACGGTAGATCTTGATTCCAATAATATATGCAGCATCTCCTAAATCTTTCATAGCAAAACTTCTTCCAAGATAGGATTTTACATCTTGTAACATTGGAATGTTGTTTCCCATGAGTAATATGTCATCGACATATAGAATTAGGATAGCGACATAACTCCCACTAGCTTTTAGGTATACACATGGCTCATCAGGATTTTGAGTGAAACCGAATTTCTTGATTTCATCATCAAATCGCTTATTCCATTGCCTTGATGCTTGCTTAAGTCCATAAATGGAACGCTTAAGTTTGCATACATGGTTAGGATATTTTGGATTCACAAAACCCTCAGGTTGCTCCATATAGACTTCTTCGGAAAGATGTCCATTGAGGAAGGCAGTTTTGACATCCATTTGCCATATCTCATAGTCATAGTACGCGGCTATAGCTATGAGAATCCTTATAGCTCTAATGTCTGCAACAGGAGAAAAGGTTTCTTCATAATCAACCCCGTAGGTTTGAGTGAAGCCCTTTGCTACAAGACGAGCTTTAAAGATGTATATTGCACCATCCATGTCAGTCTTTTTCTTGAAAAGCCACTTGCTACCAACGGTTCTAGCATTGGGAAGAAGCTCAACTAAGACCCATACATCATTGTCTTTCATGGATTGCATTTCCACATTCATTGCATCAAGCCATTTCTTGGATTCAGGATCCAGCAATGCAGCTTTATAGTTAGCGGGTTCACCGAGATCCCCTAACTCATGTTCCTCATTACGATTTATAAACACAATCAGAAAAAAAGAAAAAAAAATAAAGAAAAAAAACAAAAACAGGAAAAAAAAAAAATTCTGAGGGACGGCGTGATCCTTGGGACCTACGAATGGGATTGATATCACTTTGAGGTTCATTAATTTCATGATCATCCTCTTCATGATTTAAGCTAGTGTCTACAGAAGGATTTGTATCTTCTTCTTGAATTAGTTCAAGATCTTCCACACTCTCACTTGCTTTCAGATCTATAAGATCATTCTTAAAGAACTCAGCATTTCGAGCAACAAATACTTTGTTCTCAGATGGGTTGTAGAAAGAATATCTCATTGTTTCCTTTGGGTATCCTATGAAGATACACCTAAAAGATCTAGGATCAAGTTTGTCAGGTTTGGTAAGTGTATCACGCTTAACAAGTGCCTCACAACCCCAGACTTTTAAGTAAGACAGCTTAGGGGCTTGCCCATGCCATATTTCATATGGTGTCTTGTCAACCTTCTTAGTTGGAACCATGTTGAGAATGCGTGCAGCAGTCTCAAGGAAATCCCAAAAGACTTTGTAGAGTAGTTTGACTCATCATTGATCGAACCATGTCTAGCAGTGTTTGATTTCTCCTCTCTGGCACTCCATTGTTTTGAGGCGTGTAGGGAGGAGTGAGATGGGCAATAATCCAATGCTCCTTTAGATGATCCAAAAACTCTTGACTCATATATTCACCTCCACGATCAGAACGTAGTGATTTAATGGTCTTCCCGAGTTGGTTTTCTACTTCCTTTTGAAATACCTTAAAGGTTTCAAACACTTCATGTTTATGTTTCAGCAAGTAAACATAACCATAACGACTGAAATCGTCAGTAAAAGTGACGAAGTAGCTGGCTCCTTGTCTTGACACTATTCTAAATGGGCCACATACATCGGTGTGTATTAGTCCAAGTAGATCTTTAGCCCTTTCCACTTGATGTGAATAGGGTTTTCTTACCATCTTACCAGACAAGCATGAAACACATTTTCCAAATGACTCAATTCAATCGTAATTGACAATCCATCATGTTGCTACTTATCAATCATTTCTTGCTAATGTGTCCAAGACGACAGTGCCACAAGAGAGAAGAGTCTAAATTAATATTGGCTCTTTTATTAGTAATTGCATACATAGAACTATCGTTTGTATTAAAACAAGACATATCAATTTCAAAAATGCCATTCCGTGGGACAGCCATAAAATAAACTAGACTATCCTTTAAAACTGAAATAACATTGTTATCATCAAAACGATTAATAAATCCATCATCAAATAAACGCGAAACTGAAACTAGGGAGCTCTAAATGATAAGTTCTAATTGCTTCAACGGCTGCATGATGACCATCGCCCACGTACAGACTCAAAGCCCCTGGTTTCAGCTTCTTACTTCCCCGTAGTCCCTGAGTAGTAATACAAATATGAGTACCACACCTAGTGTCATAAATCCAAGATTTACTAGGGAAAGAATAGAGTTCTATGGTGAAAATACCTGAAGCGCTAGCTCCCTGAGATAGCTCCATCTTTTCATCACTCGGTCAGATACAACCAGGACTGTTTCCTTCTCCGGTGCCTAACTTCACCACATTGGTGGCAAATGGCGTCCTTTGCTGGGTTATTATTCTTAGGCGGTGGAGGAGTCTTAGGTTTAGGAGCAAATGGAACATTGTTATGAGCATAGCCCATCTTGTTCTTTCCTTTACCTGACCCCCTTTACCAGCTTTGTGCGGTTTATTCTTTTGGTTTTTCTACCCTTCCCTGCTCGGTATTGCCTGAAGTGTAGGATTAGCATCTTTCCCTTTGGCAGCGTTTCTTACATGCAAGCCTTAAAGCATAGCAATGTAGTTCCATTCACGGTCTTCCTCCATGCAAGCATAATCAAAATTCCACACAAAGCGGCAATCCTAAGTGAAGAGACTAAGATAAGACTCACTGTAAGGTTTTGTCCAACTGGTTGACCAAGTCGCTCCAAGTTGTCTATGTAGCCCTTCATCTTTAGAACATGGGAGCTAACAGACTGACCTTCCTCCTGCCTGCAAGTGTGAAATTCTCTCACAGTCTGCAGAAGTTCCTGTTCAGCTTGTTTGGAAAACATAGCTTTTAGTTCCTGGAGCATGTAATAAGCACCAAGAAGAGCTAGATATCAGTGGATATCTAGGTCCATGTTAACAGCATGAGCACAGCAACTTCCTTTTGCCCTTTAACCCATGCAGCGTGAGCGGCAAGAGCCGTAGGAGGAACTTGTTGTCCAGGTTGTGCAACTGGTGCAACAGAAATATGATGCTCAATGTAATTTTCCTTGTCTTCAGTTAAAAGTACCAAACGTAGTTGTCTGTACCAATCAATGAAGTTGGGTCCAGTGAGTTTTTGTTTCTCAAAGAAACTCCTGAATACCGAATTGTTTCTGACTGAGGTAGTCATCTACAATTATAAAAGTTCAAACAATTAGTATTTTCCAGATAATAAAATACCTTAATAGAATTAACTACTCCAATTAATTTACTAATTAAGACTAGATCCAACTTGAACCTCCCCTTAATACGCAAAGGTCTGAACCAGGGTGTAAACAAGTGGGGCAAGAGTAAGCGTCCCGAGCGTTAATTGCATATTAATCAACTCTTACGGTAATGCTATATGGGTTTGAAACATTAGTAAGCAAGTAATAATGTTAAGAGCATGTTTAGTATCATCTTATGCCTCGGGTCCAAGGTCTGACCAAGCCTACTCGAATTAAGTCGACCAAGCTAGAACATGTAAAAATCGTAGAGGACATGACCAGTACACAAAATTCACCTGGTTGTTAGGGCCCTAAGGACTGACCAAAGCGGTCAAACCGAATTGCAACGTGTTCTTTGTTGGCTTCATAGACTAAAAATTTTTACTAGGGGTATTCACATAAATGTGTCAAAACGTGTACAAAGAAGCATGTAAAACAACATTGTCCACACTAGTTATTTTAAAAACTTTATATTGACACTGTAGTGACATGCCCATGGATCAAGGTAACCTCCAACGAACTCCCGAATACAGCGGAGAAACAGGTCAGCGCGAAGCGTATTAAAAACCTTATTTCTTTAGGGAATTACGTAAAACAACCCGCCTTAAACTTCTCTTATAGTCTATTCTAGTGGATGAGCCGTACTTCCCATGATACATATCATCCAGTTTTTTAATTCAGAAAAACAATTTCAAAGGTTAGTCTTATTAATTTTCACAAAAACAGTTTTTCCACGAAACAAATGGTTGGTCACTATGAGCATGCATTAGGCGTGTAAAATTAATAGACTATATTAACATCATCTTTTTAGTCATATGGCATATCTAATTAGGCGTGTAAACAATTTAGACATTAAATAATCATGCATACTAAGATTCATAATAAAAAGATGACATTAATTATACAAGTAAACATGTAAAATCTGAGTTCTCTCGCGAGTCTTCCCCAAATGAAGAACCATAAGACCCTCACTAGGTTTTCTGCTAAAGTGCCTAGATTTCCCCATTCACCCATATTGGTTGAGAGAGGTCCTTAAACCGGATTAGGCATAATTAAAAAGTAATCATGTAAGCTAAATTAACTATTTTAATTTCCTTTTTTTTAACCTATTATTAACTATTTAATAAGTTTCAGGATCAATATCTACTTATTTTATTTATCTTATGGCAAGAATCTAAATATTGTTGTCATATTTTTTTCTAGAAAACATAAAGAAAATATCAAACCGCAGCAGATCAGGCATGTGTTTTAATAATATGCATGTGAACTAGCTATAAAAAAAAACCTAAAAACGTGTAAACCCATAAAGCTAAAACGAGTTGGCTCGTGATGCCACTGTTGGGATTTAATATCTATGTAACCAAGTTACTATGAGTACGCAGCGGATTTGGATCTAGTAATAGCATATGGTTAACACTAAACAAGAAGTAAAAGAAACGCGTACCTCTTTGATAATTGATCAAGAAAACGAAGTTTAGCGACAAGACAATCGCCTCTACGGTTGCTCACACAAGACACGTGCAACCGGAATATATTATGCTTTCTAGGCTAATCTTCGCAGGCGAACTAACAACTCTTTCGAGATCAACAATCGATAGGGACGCACGACCAAACAAGGTTATCTTGTAAACAAAATATCAAAACCGGAATGAAGAGGGGGTTTCAAAACCCTAATATGAACCGAAATGACCATATGACGAAAATATATAGGGGGGTGGGGGGGGGGGGGGGGGGGGGGGGGGGGGCAAATTAATCAAACCCGAAACCTCTTTGGGTTTTTAGCTTCGAACAGAAAACCAACAACCACCTTGTATACTATTCTTGAGTGTCGAGCTAGGAGAGAAACAAGAATGAAAGAATTAAACCTTGGAGGTTTAATTGAATTCGGTTGTGGGATGTAAACCGAAAATCAATAGAACCCTTGAGGTTTTGTAATCGTATGAAGTTAAACAAATTAAGAACCGAGTATTGATTTAGGTATTTAGGGATATTATGTTATGTAGAATAGGTATGGGATATAGGGTATATATAACCCTCAAGTCCTAGTTGTGACAAGCTTAGGAAACAAGTCATTCCTTATCACAATACCCTTCATCTTCTACTAATCCTAAACCGGCTTCTTTTTGTTTCCTAGTTCGACACAAACATCACATCCTGAAGCCATAGAGGGCCAGTCAAACCAAGCACCCCTTGGGTTTGTGTATTGTCGAATTAGTCCTTTTCGCTTAAAGATTGTGAAGTATAAATATATTCTCCGTGTATTAACGTGTGTGCCCCCAATAGGCTCACATATTCGTAATGTATTCGTGCTAGTTCGACTACCATAATCCAACAGCTTGTACTTTCCTATTTAGCAGTCATCGTGTAATTGTCAAGGCTTGTAAACTTTTAAGAGATTTTACTTTTCAAAGATTAATTTTTTTTCCTTTATACGTAGTGGCAAAAGTTCATTTGCATACTAGTTTCTACCCGCATACCAAGGGACAAATCCCCACCATCCATTTGGGTTTGATCTAACCGTGAGGATTAATCTAAGATTTAAACTTAATAAACTTATTTCCTCTCAACTATATAAAGTTTTTTTTTCATTCGTCTCTTTTATTTTCACACACTAGTGTGTGTTTTCCTCCCAACCCATTCCCTCCAAAAAAATGAATCAGTTACTTACTTCATTATCATCGACTAAAGTTCAGCGTATTTTTCAGCTTCTTTGTGCTTATTTTGGATTTGAACTTGTAATCAGTTAACGAAGGTTACTTAACCACGGTGAAATTCTTCAACACGAAACCTTAAGGTACACTCTTTGAACTTATAATCAATTAATTTATGCTTATTCGTTTCTGACTGCTGATTTTGTCTTAATACATGCTTCTGTTGAATTCATGATGATTGTGTTCGAATATGAATTTCTGCTTATTTGTCTTTGATTGATTGGATGTAAGTTTAGCCAATTGTTTGATAGAAATGGCTTGACTTGATTTTCAATATGATTTTGTGTTGTGGATTAGCATTGGAATCTGGTGTTTGAATGTGTTAAAAGTGTTGTTGCTTGTATGCGTAGACCACGTGTTTGACGAAATGCTTGACTGACTTAAAAATATTTTTGCGTTGTTAATTTATAAAGTAATTAGGATATGAGTTTGAATATGGTGTTTGACTATGTTACAAAATGTTGTGGATTGTACGTGTCCACCAAAGTTGTGTGTATTTTTTTGTTATAAATGGTTGTGGATTGCATTAGTATTATCGAGTGTTTCGTACATAAAATCCTGACTGAATTTTGGTGAATGATTCATTGTGCAGACCGAAAAGTTTGTGTCAGATAACGTAGAGGAACAAACAGAGCAGGTATTGTAGATATTAATTTCTATAGACTTGAAAAAAATTGCAAGTGTCCTGTATTAAACCTATTGACCGTAATTTGGCTTATATTCGTCAGGTTCTTAAGAATATGGGCGAGATATTGAAAGCTAGTGGCGTTAGCTATTCATGAGTAGTTAAGACCAGAATCATGTAAATGAACTCGATCTCTTTGTGTCATTAAGTTATATGTTATAGCGTTGACATTTATACTTTTGTTTATGTGGTTTCAGGTTGGCTGATTTGAAGGACTTCAAGAAAGTCAACGAAATCTATGCTGAATGTGAGTACAAAAGGAAGTACTCCTTATAACGGCTGAAATAGAACAAATGTCATATGAATCTATATGATTTAGCGTTTTATTGTTAATTTATTTAGACTTTTTAGTTGTTAAAAGACCTTGTCTTGCGAATTTCCCTACACCAGCTCCTGCGCGCTCAACGCACCATGTTGCAGCATTGCCACTTACTGCTAGGATTGAAATTGAATGCATACACTACTACAGAAATTAGAATAAAGCCCCCCTTAAAAGCCCGGTTTGAAAGAAAAACGGGCTCTATGTATGGCACCCATTGTATTTTTGACAATAAAGCCCGGTCATATATCAAGAAACCGGGATCTATCAAATAAAGCCCTGTTACCGTAAAGAACCGGGAACTAACATAAGTACTTTTGGGAGGGTTTTTTTCAACCTTTTATCTTGTTCAAAATTTTTCAACATCAGATCTTACACCCACATTCTCCACTGCCGCCTTCCCCCTACCGCTTCTCCATTATTGTCATCTTTTGCTAATGGTGAGTCATTCCCTCAACCCCTAATTATCAATATTTGCTCGTGTGTATGTCGATTTTTCAAACAAGTTGTGTTAATTGGTTATTTGTATATAACTGAAGTTAGATTTTCTAGCAAAGGTTTTCATTTTTTTTAATTTGTAGTTTGGGTTTTTGTTTGAAAAGAGTAAGAATCTTCTGTTTATTTACAAATAACCAATTAACACAAATTGCTAATTCTTATTCGTATGCATAAATTTCAGATTTGGTGGTTTGGATATCGGATTTGGGAAAGTGTTGTGGGTTCTGTACTCCATCAGCTTGGGACCTCTTATTGACTTTGCTTGAAGGTAGTTCATTTCATGTTTTTTTATGAATTGACTAAACAACTTGAAATCCAACCAATTAACATGTATTGGGATGCTAATTCTCATAGAACTTCAACTTTGAATATCTTGCCAGTAACATTTGAGCACAATCATTTTTGTAGGTTTGGTAATTAGAAAATATGACTTCTTATGTTCATGGTTTTGTCCCTGATATTGAGTTTAATCTTAATTGTGTATGCTCTTTTGGCTTAGTAGAGACACCCATAATTTACACATAATACACATAGAGGTGTCCTACATTTTGTCTCCCATCACTGAATGAAGCTAGGGAGTCACGTATGAAGGGGCTTTTAACGGTAATTACAAAGATGTAATATAGATGGTCATATAACTCATTATATAATACAAGAATGTTATTTTTGATTTCTTATGGTGCAAATACTATTATATTTTATGATGATGAGTTTGTTAGTTGCATACATCTTAATTAGTTAGTACTTTACAATTTGTTATATATTCTTTGAGAAGCATCGATGCAAAGTTTTTTTGTTAATATCGTGTAACCGTTGTGGTGGATGCGATAAATGCATCTTTGGTACATAATTACTAATAATTTCCAAGTTTTTGTGTGGTTTCGGCCACTTTCAAATGTAAGCACCGGTTTCAAATTCACTTATTATGCTACGTCAAACACAAAGACTCAAGAAGCTCATTTCTTGCCTTCATGACACAGGAATTTCATGCTTAAACTGTTGTGATTTTCGTTTAGCGAGGCTAGGGCACCGGTGTAGGACGCATGTGTCGACTCAGGTTAAAGGGCAACACACTTATATGCATCCACTGAATACATAGCTAAGGTCGGTTGACTGCAAGAGTGGAGTCTACGGCTTTTGGTTGTTTTGCTAGAACTACTCACTGGTATAGAACCTAAAACCAGACCACGAATGTGTGATGTTAAGCTTAAATGAACAGATTGCTGAAGTTAACATGAACTATGTCGTCGGAACTAAAGGAAAGGTACTCTTAGTTGTTTATATGTTATTTTAATTGTCATCAAACCACACCTCGAATGTCTGAACCTTGCAAGAAATGTAAGGTGTATGCTTGTTTTAGTTTCTGCAGGTGGTCTATGCGGTGTTTTGCAGGTACTATTGTGCTTAGGAGGTGTACTAGGACGGCAAAGAAAGACTTGTTTTGTATTTGTCATCTGGCATTGCTCTCAACTTTAAAGGCAGATTTGGGACTTCATCAACTTCATTCAGATTATTCAAAGGCAGCATATCAAACAAAACTTCACAGTAACATCAATGGTGTATTGTTCACATTCTTTTTGTCTAAGTAGTTAATCAATTGAGCTTGTAGCTTGTTCAAATGTGTTATTTGCAAGGATAGTAATCCCAGTGTATCAACAGAAAGTAAGTGGTAAAAAAAAAAAATAGTTAATAGAATCTTCTTGTTGAAAATGAATACAATGTTCATTTTGGTAAAAAAAATTGATGGAATGGCTGGAATTGCAGCTTAAAAGCAATTTTTTATTTATTTAAAATTTCGCATAGAGCCATGTTTTTTGATTGAAAACCGGGCTCTATAACTCATAATAGAGCCCGTTTTCAAAACCGGGCTCTATTTGCTTTTCGAATAGAGTCCCCTCCCCTTTAAGCCCCTCTCTAAAACCGGGATCTATGCCCCTTTTCAACAGGGCTCTATGTCTCTTTTTGTAGTAGTGTATAGCAGCACTCTAACGCGTCTCTTTGACTATAAGCATCTCGACTAGAATGATACCGTATAATAAGGTAATAGATTAATAGAGTTGTAAATTGTATCTTCTTCCCCCTGCCATAAAAGGCGTTTGGATATTGCCGTTTAATATTGAGTTGCTGATATTCAAAAATTAATAAAGTCGTTTTTTATGCATTAGAGTTACTGTATGTTTTATATCTTATCCCATTTATATGGTAATAAATTCGTAAAATCCTAGTGTTGCAGCTTTGCCTTTGCCGAAAGCGTGGTGATTGACACCTGCCGCGCACAGTTCATGTGTCAATGACAGTCCTTGGCAACGTTTGGCATGGATATAAAAACATGAACAGGTCCTGTCATATCATAAGTCAGAGAAAAGCTACCAAGAGTTAAAAAAGGGCAAAGGCCATAAATGACTAATTTACTTATCCAAATTTACTGAAGTTCCTACTATAGTCTATAAAAGTACACTCAAACATGTATACATTTCAATTTTAAACAAAATGAGTAACATTTTAAATGATTTGACTAATATACCCTTGTGTTCTTCAATCTTCATCTTTTTCATATACAAAACCAGATTCCGGCAATTAACCATCAACTCCGGCTATTTTTCAGTCCGCTATAAAAATATTTCTTATATTTTTGACAAAGTTATAAGAAAGTCTTATAAAACCTAACATATACTAAAATGATCAAAGTCATTATATAAAAATTCTTTCATAGCACATCAGAAATTCAATCGAGATTTTTTGTTAACCACCAAAACAACTTCAACAACCTCGTATTAACAATGAAACACAACATTAAACAACAGATCTAGCTTCGCAAGAAGATATCTTAACTGAAATCTTACTTCGATTACCTATCCAATCACTTCTTCGATCTAAATACACAACTCGAAATCAAAACTGAACCAAGACTCACTTCCAATTCTATCCTACTTTAAAACCCCCAAATCAATTTCAAGATACATAAAGATAAAAGATTCATAGAAAAAACTACAGTAGCTTCATGAACACGATGAGGTTTGTGGAACCATAAAAGCTTATTAGCTGGAACTATTTAACACGAGGCGATGAATATGTGAGGTTGTCGGTGTTTATACTTTTTAATACTTCATCTGTGTATTTTTCGAATGGTGGTTATGGATAGTGTTTATACAGTTCTTAATTTTGTTTAAAAAAATAGTTTTGGTATTGGTTGGTTGGAAGGACAATTTGAGTGGTGATTATACATGTATTTTATCATTATAAAACTTTTGTAAGGCGGGTAAAGGGTATCTCATTATTAATGGCACGGGAAGGTAAAATATTCAATAAATAAACTGCCATATTAAGTGCCTCAGTCCAGTAATTGGGTGGTAAATGTGCTTGAAACAATAAGGTACGAATGAGATTATTAATTGTACGGATCATACGTTCAGATTTGCCATTTTGTTGTGAGGTGCGGGGGCAAGAAAATCTAAATTGGATACCGTTATCGTTAAATAGTTTATGAAAAGCATGATTATCAAATTCACCACCATGATCACACTGAAATGACTTAATTTCACACTTAAACTGAGTACGAACATAATTACGAAATAACAGAAATTTAGACAAAACATCAGATTTATTCATTAACGGATAAACCCAAACATACTGAGAATAATGATCTAGAAACAAAACATAATACTGGAAACCAGAAAGACTCGGAATTGGAGAGGTCCACAAATCCGAGTGAACAATGTCAAAACACGAAGTAACAGAACTAGACGAACTAACAAACGGAAGCTTCACGTGTTTACCAAGCTGACAAGCATGGCAAAGAACGGGAAGTTTCTCTTTATTACAAGAAATAGAATCACTAGACACAAGACGACGTAACACTTCACTTCCTGGATGTCCAAGTCGTTGATGCCACGTATACTGACTGGTAAGAAAAGCATGAGGTATAGTGGAGGGCTTCGTAACAGGATAGAGCTCACCCGTGCTATCACATCGGAGGAGCACCCGTCGAGTTATGAAGTCCTTCACAGAAAAACCAAAAGGGTCAAACTCAACCGTACAAGAATTATCACGGACAAACTGACGAACGGAAATCAAGTTTTTGACAATATTGGGAGTGATTAAGACATTATTTAAACGAAGTGGACGAAAAGGGGTAGACAAAACACTATGGCCAGAGTTAGTAACGGGAATAAAACGCCCGTCACCAACTGCAACAGACGGGTAAATGCACATATTAAGAATATCACTAAGACAATGTACAGAATCATTAAGATGAGAACTCGCACCTGTATCCATGTTCCAATTGCCGGAGGCCGGTTCTTGAAGAGTAGTGGTATTAAATGCATTCGGCAAAAGTGTAGCTTGACCCGAACCTTGTGAACCGGACGCAAACAGCTGACTCGGATGAAAAGGCATACTAGGTGACTGTCCCAAGTGAACCGAACCAGGGAAAGAACCCCCTTGCTGCTGTTGAACCCCTGTCGTAAACTGAATTGGCGGCTGTGAAGTTCCAGGTACAAGGTGAACCCCCTGCGGTGGACCAGAAAGCGTCTGAACCCCCTGCTGTGGATAATGGACCCCCTGCTGTGGTGACCCCGTCGGATACTGAACCCCCTGTGGGAATAACCCAGCCATTCCCATATTGGACACCCCAAAAGAACCAGGCAATAACTGTGGACTTACATAAGTGGGCTGCGCAGATAATTAGGCCGAAACACTTTGAAACCCAGGAGGGACAGAAACCGTATAAGCGACTGGAGGAGAGGGGGTGGAAATATTAGGAGCATTTAACCCAAACTTAGCCAACAGGGATTGCAACATATCCAAATCCAAGCGTGTCACACCCGGCACACTTGAAGCCGAACCAGAGGTACGAGGGAGCAAAGTAGACTTGCCGTGAACACCATTGTGAAGATACTTACAAGCATCGCCAAACCGACAAGAACCCTTAGCAAAACTCCAACACGGGTTGTTTACTTTTTCCAAAGAAGGACCACGCCGAGCACTAGTGTTTGATTTAGCCAATAAAACAATGGGAGAAGCGGAGGTAGCATCAACAAGAGGGTTTTGAACCCTATACTTTAGGCGCATCTCATGAGTAGTCAACAAGGATCTAACCGTTTTGAGATCGGGAAAGGGTTCCCGACTAACAATAATGGTAGAGATCGTTTCATAGGTGGAAGGTAAACCCCCAAGCGCGAAAGTAACAACATCATCATTGCTAAGAGGGGAACCAAGACCATTAAGAACCGAAATAATAGATTCTATCTTTTGAAAATACCCGTCAATAGATAAATCCCCAAGCTTCAAGTTGCGTAGTTCGGCTTTCAAAGTCATAGCACGTGGGCGCTTGTTATCTTGAAAAATAGCCTCAATATATGTCCATGCATCCTTGGCAGTGGTAGGGTTAAGGTCAACCAAACGTTTCCTTAGTGATGGAGCAAGTGTGGAGAATATCCAAGACCTAATGATGAAATCAATATTGGTCCATTCTGCATCTTTAGGTGGTGGATCCGTAGGAGTCGTAGTGGATGAAGAGGCAATCAGATGAACAAGATGATCCAAAATCCCATAACCATGACATAGATGGGAAAAGTAATACACCCACGAGGAATAATTCATCGCATCGACATCAAGTTTTTCGGGAACAAAAGTGGTTAAATGATTCATAGCCATGAGTTTATCCGATAAGGTAAGTGCCGGTGTGGGGGGTGGGTTGTCGTTTGTCATGTTTGATCGTCGAACAGTGGGTAGTATGTAGGTTCTGTAGTTTTTAGGGTTTGTAGATTTTAGGGCTCAAAGTAGTTAGGGTTTGTAAAAAAAAGAAACAATGGAAACAGTAGCAAGTGTGTGGGGTTTGCGTGAGAGAAACCAAAACAAAACACCGACTGAAACTGCAACAGTAAAACAGTGGCTAAACTTAGCCAAGAAACGTCGACTAAACTTAGTCGAGAAACGAGAAACCACCGAGAAACAATCGGTAAAACAGAAATTGTGATTGAAAAGGTTACAAACAAGTGGAATCGAGTTGATTTAGGATCTGAGAAACCCTCGTGATACCATGTAGGATGATACAATGTTCTGTGTATATTGATTATGAAACCATACAAAGTGTCAAGTATAAATACAAGTAATACAAAGATAACCCTAAGCCCAACATGGGCCAAGCCTACAAACATAAGTCTGCTAACAATCTCAAGTATACACAAAACAATACTGCCTTCAAAATTAACAACACAAAAAAACTAAACTTTTCACTAATAAATTAACCACCAATCAATAACCTGGAATAATCTGATGTATAACATATTCTTGTTATTAGATACTTAATTTGAGGGTTAAAACGATGGTTGAGTAGTTTTATGTTTGCCATAACCTTGTACTAATTTATCATAAAACCATAAAACTACAAATTTTACCTTTTCCCAATGTAAGTAACAAAGAGAAGTATTTGACAATTACTGTCATCTCAAACACAATTACTACTAAAGAAACCGATTAGTTGAATCATTAGATTCATACCTTCGATCAATCAACTGAAAAAGGCAATATTTAAAATAAAATTGGATTAATATTGGTAGGGTTCTAAAGAATCATAATCATATCAGCATAAAACGGAATAAAGATAGTACCTTGAATCAATTTGAAGAAACGGAATAGAGAAGATTAGGGTTTATTTGATTAATTGTTGGTTGAATGATTGTGTGAGTATTGAATTGAGGAACTCTAAGTTTCGTTTCTAACTGTATTGGTGGTGGGAGACGGTAGAGGTTCAGTGAGTTGGAAGTTGTTTTAAATGGTCGTTTTATTTGATCCAATTTTTGTTTTTAACCCTTAAGTATTCATTATCAAATCCGCTTTTTTAAGTTTTTTTATTATACTTTTAACACATATGCTTTTATACACACTTTCTTTAAAAAAAAGTATAAAAACGATTTTTTGTAAATTTTGTTCAAATAAAGAAAGATTTAAGGTTTTTTATTAAATATTTTTATAAAAAATAGAATATAATCAAGAGAATGTTTCCTATTAAGGAAATAATCTTTTTTTTAATGCGAAAATCCCCACTTTGCGTTTTCTTTTACTAGATAAAAGATGTTGAATAATAGTAATTGTTTACAAATGGTATATAGCTTTTGAAAGGCCCCAGTAGTAAAAATTTTCTTGTCTGAGGACTTACAATTGCTCAAAACTTTCCTTGAAAAGCAACATATACATGGATTTCAATTGCATTTAGGGTATGTTTGACACTAGTAGGAGCTGGAGCGGATCGCTGGAGCGGGTTGCTGAAGCTTTTTTCGAAACGTTAGTTTAATTAGCATTCCATTTAATAGCATATTTTTTTTACATGCTCCTTCAAGCTGTGTGAGTCAAACGAGACTTATTTAATGGTACCCCCCCCCCCCACCCCCCCACGCCCCCCCGGCGCTTATTTTTCATGCTATGATAAGCTCTGATAAGTTCGGGCGCCAAACATGTAGTCTTATATGGAGTAATTATAATAAGGGTTTCAAAAAATTGAGAAATTGTTTTACATTTTAGTCTCAATTAATTAAAAAAAAATTTCTACTTTTTCAATTTTGAATATAAAAAAATACTAGCCTTATAATTTTTTTAAATTACTTTCTACAATTATAAAAAGCAATTCTTTATTTGTTTAAGATTTTATAAATGTAACCATCCCAAGCGACATCTTTATATTTTCCGGCAACTTAAAATAATGATAATCACTCATCTTTCAAAAACTTTGTAAGACTCAAGGGACTAATTAAATTTTTATATTTACAGTAAAGTTTCCTATAAAATAATAAAATTGTAAACCTAAATAAAATTTTGAATTGAACAAATGTTGCAGTATTTTTTAAAATGTAATTGATGACCTTGTCATCGTTTACTCGTTCTGTGGATTGTTTCAATGGAGGATAATAAATTTTATGTCAAATTCTTTACTATGAAAAAGGATTACTAAGTTAATATAATCTCACAAACTCTTGAGCTACAAGGTATTGATTACGAACAATACCTTTTGTCTTTCACTAATGAACGTCTCTTCCTTTTAGTTTTGGTCTCTTGTTGGCGACTTAACTCTAGTTTGCTTTGTTTTTTCCCAGACCCTGGTTCTCTTCAGACTTTGTGTTGGTCTGATAATAGGTAGCAAATTAAAAACTTAAGTTTTCAATAACTTCATCATCATATTCAAATTCTACTATTTCGATACGTGCTTAGGAACTTCTATATTGTGTAGTGATAAAACAGTAATAGTGAATGGTTTCGTATTGCAAAGATCCAAAGATGGTGAAAGCAAGAAGATTTTCTTTTTCAGAGGGTTCGACAAGATGGGACATACAACAAATGCGGTTGGGTTCTAATGTGACAGCGTGATGTAAATTCAGATTGCCAGTACTCAACACTTTTGGTATTTCCAATGGTTGTATCGACTATGCACCATGGGTCAAAACGCTCCACACACACACCCACGAGCCACAGAAATATTGTTGTCATTGAAGGAATCCTTCTAGTCGGTTTGTCCACATCTAAATACTGACAACAAGCTCTTCACACAACGTCTTGAGAAGGGTGATGTTTTCGTGTTTCCAGAAGGTCTAATTCACTTTCAACAAAATGTTGGGAAAGGGTATGCTCTTGCTATTGCAGCTTTGAGTAGTCAAAATCCGGGTGTCATTACCATTGCAAATGCCGATATTTTGATCAAACCCTGATATCTCTGATTATATTCTTGCAAGGGCTTTCAAGTTGACAAAAAAGCTATGACGAAATTCCGTCAAACTCTAAACACCAAAGTTGTTATAGAATTGATCTATTGTAAGCTTTACTACAGTCTTCGGTTCAATAATGTTTGCTATATATTTATAAATGAATTGAATAAAGGAAATATATATGTATATATTGTGTGCATCGTCATTTTCATTTTCTATGTCTATTGAGTCGATAAGTAACATCTGAGCTTAAAACTTTGTTACTTAAAAGGAATCATCAACCATACAACAATTCCGTAACATATCAATTAAGAATAATAATATGCGAGTCACTTTGTCGGAGGTCGTGGTACTCTCGGTTTTACCTTGCGGTAAGAGTATGGTTTGTCTACATTC
>BQNB010088601.1:0-25515 GCA_026074375.1 Tanacetum coccineum | reverse complement strand
ATTTCAGGTCTAAGAACTTGAAGACCAACCATTTTGTAAGATTCACTATTGACGTCGATATATGCAGTGATATCTTATGATTGAAGTCATTTCGGTATTCATAGACTTATGAATACATATGAATTTGGCCTCAATGAATACCCATCCACTATGAATACACATTTACTCCTAGTAAATATAACCAATCCTTCATATTAGTCTAACATTGATCTTATTCCCATAAGTCGATGGATTATGAAAATTAGAACACTTGAAAGAAATTCATGGATTTAAACATGCAAAGATGGAACACAATAAACATAAGTAAAGATGAACATACCTCGTATTTCAATTTGTTTATAAACTTGATTATGTCCTTCCATTATCCCAATACTATAAATTTGCATATCAAAATAGATTTACCCAAAATAAGCCCAGCTTTTTGTTTTGTTTGTCCTCTTTCTTCTTCTTTAGGCGGGAAAGATAAAGAACCTTTGTAGGATTATTTGCATGATATAACATAATTAAGTATTGTTGATAATATATGAAGCCATGGGGTGACACACAATAACATGAGACTTGAGTTTCATGTATTTATTGTAAATCCATAAGTGATCCTTAAATCTCAAAAACTTGCTTGAGTTTTTTAATCATTGACAGATTAAACAATTAAAGGGGCATAAACCAAAAAACCCAAATTGAGGCCACATCTTGGTCTTTAAGTTCGACCATGCCCTTATCGGATCACGCTTGGAATTGATTCATACTTAGGGAAAAGGATAAGTATATTACTGGATAATATCATATCTTTTTATTTGGGTAATCATCTTCATAGTGTTTAAAGTATATCTTATACTTAAATATATAATATATTTTTATTATAAATACTCTAATTAAGAAGTAGGGTTTAAGGTGACCACACTCTAATTTTTGTCCCCCACTCCTCTACTTTTTTGTCGAGACTCGAGCCACAACACAAACACACTTTTTTGTTTTGTTAAACCTGATTCTGATCATTGTGTGGTGTTGCCAAGATCAAGCGCTAAGCTTCCTACTTGAAGTAGTAGAAGTGTTAGTTGGTGAACTTTGGATGCATAGTGAAATGAGACCATACACACATACCTGTTGGAGTTAAGAATCCGTATTAATATTGAGTAAAGTTTAGATAATATAAAAGTTCATCTTGTGCTGAAAAGTGGTCCTCATTTTACTTTGCCAACTTATATTGTAGTATTTCCACTCTTAAACATTTTTTTTCATACTTATCCTTATATTTTCTACATTAATAATAAAAATTTTTTTTTTTTTTTTATTTTTTCATTAATTTTCAACTTTAATATATAATCTTATTTAATATTAAATTTAATTTTTTATTTGATGTTCCCAATTTATATTTGATAATCAACAACTATTTTTATTAATGAACAATGTGTATGATGAACAACTTTTTTTACTATACTTATCTTTTTATAAATGAACAACTTAATAACTGATGAACAATCATTTTTATTGATGAACAACGCCTATGATGAATTAAACAACTCTTTTTATTGATGAACAACGCATTTGATGAGCAAATAATGATGAACAACTTTTGTATATGAACGACTGTTTTTAATCATGAATTACTATTTTTATTGATAAACAAGTTTTTTTATTGATTAACAACTTTTGTATTGATTAACAATGCCTATGATAAGTTGAACAACTCTTTTATTGATTAGCAACTATTTTTATTGATTAACAGCTTTATTTATTAATGAACAACTCTTTTTATTAATGAACAACGCCTATGATGAATTTAACAACTCTTTTTTATTGTTTAATAATTATACATATAGCCCCGAGGATATTAAATGCAGCTGCATTAAATGAAACCCCGACCCGGCTCTCAACAACCCAAAACCCACAACTCATTGGTGAAAATTACACTATACACGTGCCCCTTCCACACAAATCTTTTCCCCAACACACAGATCCACCGCTTCGGTGATTCGATCATCTCCACCACCACAAATAAATCCGGCCATGCCAATCTCTCCCATTCTTCTTCTCTCTCGCCTCACCACCTCAAAGAAGCTGGAAAGACCAATCGGATATATTAACGGGTTTATACATGTTCTAATTTTTTTAATGATCATTTGGGTGTTCAAATTTGGGTTTTGTTATGTTGGAATTTAATGGGTTTTTTTCATAGAATACAGCTGTTCATCAACACCTTATGCCGAACGACAGAAAAAGGCATTCATTAATTTCAAGATCCATAACATCAATTCTAAGAATCTAATCCTTCAAATTGCATTTAGTTTTTTTTAGATTTTCGTTATTTTAAATCGAGGTATTGAAATTGGAGTTTAATTAAGTTGAAACTTGATGGGTTTAGGGTGCGGTTGTGGCTATGGAGCTTGTCGTGAGGCAGTTTTATGCGCTGCAATACCATCCCGAGGTATAAGAATTTTAATGTTATGAATTTTTATAATTCATGTTGATTTTGTGTGATTTCATTAGTCCACCCGAAACAAAGCTCAATGTTTTCTTCATTTGCAGCGAGTAGGTGATTGGTAATTGAGAAGACATGGTAAAGGATATAGTTGCAGATATAAAACAGAAAACGGTGAGGTAATAATTTGATGTGCTTTGCCTAAACATCGTTAGATACATCATGTATTCGTTAATGCTCACTATTTTCTTTGTAAAACAATGCATGTGGACTATGTTATTCTATGCTATTTTGCGACTAGATTTGAAGTAACTATACTCACAATGGAAGACGATGACGTGGTAATAATGGTGGCAGGGATTTTCTGCTTCGCCACAACACTTGCACCTCACAAGAAAAGAATACAAACCGTATGTGTCGAAAAATCAGATGGATGAAGAACATCAGTGGAGAGGCAACTGGAATGTGGCGAAATGTGTGGCTGCCGCACAAAGTGTACCGATGCTAATATAGATATCATTCTAGCTTTTTAACTGAATGTTACAATAATATCTGTATAGTTTTTATAGAGTGCTTAAAAACGTGCGAATAAGAGGTTGTTTAGGATCTGGGCTTATGCTTATATATCAGCGACTGTCTGGGGTTTGTGCTTATATTATTTTGATTAGCTATAAGATCAAGGAAATATGGTTTCTTTGTGAGTGATTGTATAATACATTCGTTCTGGATTTTAGGCGGGATGTGATGACAAAAACTATAGTATTTTTTGTTTCCTTTTAAGTAAGCAGGTTTGAGTTCTGTCGAGTTTTTTTTCGTTACACCATCATACAGAGATTTAGGTGAGTGTAACCGGTGTTGTGTCTATTGCGGAGCACTATTCTGATACGAAAAACTGCTGAAAGGGATTTGACTATAACATAAAAGTGGAATACCATTTGTATTGCGGAGAAAACCACTGGGTTCGAATTTTTGGATGACAATGGAGAATCAAGGAAAAAAAGGGGGCTTTGTTTGTGAAGGTTTGTTAAAAGGTATGGCTACTTTATTTATTGATTTATTCAGGTCTTTGTTTGGTTGAGTTTGGTCTATGGAGGAAATAGCGTGTCTTAGTCGGCTTATATTCCCTACAATTAGCAGATAATTTAAAACAGTCTGGATGATCCGAGTACTTCAAATTGCTTCTCTGATTGAAAATAAAAGATAATTAAGTAGAAAAAAACGAAGCAATCCTAAGCACTTATAAGCTGAAAGTTACCTTTAGGAAATAGTGTTTGGATTTGCTTATTTTGTATAAAAAGACATCGTGTTGCGTTGGTGATGCTTTTGAATAATGTGTCATTGGAGCCATATATAAGTTAAACGTAAAGTCACTTGAGTTGTCGTCGTATGTTGTGTACATTATGCGATCAAACAATGTGTATAACAACAAAGTTTGGCAGACAAGTTGAGATTATTCGCATCTTGGCGGGCAAGTTGCTAACTTTGCAGCCATAGAGACATAATCCTTCTTTTTCTTTTTTACATTGTTGTTGTTGTTGATGGTAGCTTTTTGTGCGTGTTACTGTTAATGGTGTGGAGTGGTTTTTGGGTTGTAAATATTAGTTTTTATTATGCCTTTGTGGTTGATAACGATGACGTTGTTTACATGGTATACCCTCACAAGCCAAAAATTAAATTGAGAGAAAGATTAGTTGCCCTGTAGTTATAACGTGTGTAGAAGCCGCGTATAGGTTGTGGTATGTTGGTGACGGGTGGTTGACAACGATGCCCTTTTTTATTAAGGCTACGAGGATTGCATTTTTTTAAAATCGTATTATACACACAGTTCCACACCCGTATCTTGGCGAGGCAAACATATCTGTATTGTGTTTGCAGCCATGGTGTATGTTATGTATTGCTTTATATGTGCAGAACTGAGCCTTTTTTTCAGAGTTTGTTTTTTGGAGTCTCACAAATGCTACAGTTACCATGGTCCGAGTATGGTTACAGTCAGCACACTTGGTTTTGCTTTTATTAGGACGATGACCATACTTTTCTGCGTTTGCATTTTCTAAGAGCATATTTTACCCACATCCATATCTTGGCGAGGCAAACGTATCCATATTGTGTTCGCAGCCATGACGTATAGTATTATTGATTTTATATGTACAGAGCTCTTCGTAAAGCTGGCCTGAACGGTTTGAAGGAATACGTTAGCCAAATTAAAGTTTAATACAACTTTGTTAAATTTGTTAATATATATTTGCTATTGAAATTCATTCATACAGCTTTGGTGTTTCTATTTTCTAAAGCACTGCCACTTTCCGCTGGCATTGGTACATGTATCATACTGTTATCTAATAAAATGTCATTGTTATGCAACAGATACCCTCTCACTTACTTTATATAATCTTCGTCTTAGGGGGTTTTTGGACGCACTACGTTAAAACACTTTCTTTCAAATCAGATGGCGGGCAGCCATGTTCTTACAAGCTTAATTTGGCTAAATAGTAACCCAAGAATTCTAGCTGCAACTTTGGCGTCCCTGGATTGCAAAAGGTACGTTAATCAGAACTTGAACACGCCAAACACAATATCTTTCATCTATTCATTACTACAAAAAAGGAATCAAAGCTTACTTCATAATTGTCTTGAGCAACCTTGGTAAACCGTCTGTTAAACAACAAGTCAAAAAAGCAACTCAGGTTAGCTAAACTGAACTTATACATTGGCTGGAAAAATGCGCTTTTAAGCTTCTCCAATGTCAAGTACTTTTAGTCTACTTTATGCGTTTTTGAACTTGGTAACTATAAAAGGATACGATATTTGGAGATATTTGAAAATATCATGCGCCAATATTATTTTGTTAAAGTCAAAATTACTTTCTGTCAACTCCACGATCGAACACGAGAACAACATATCATATAATTCGATTGTAAAATTGTAACTTTTACTCTTTTCATTTTGGATGCCATCATATATTTGAATCAAGCATGTGACATAAAAAAAATGGGTTCTGAATTTAACCAAATTTTGTCTCTGGTAGGTTTCATTCCATTGAAGAATTCGATGAGGGAAAAAGAAGCTGCATAAAGCGTCTTCATGGACATAATCGTAGGAGAAGGAAGCCTCAACCAGATACATCACGTGCTGCAAGTGTTTTCTTTGGTCACCAAGGTATGTTTTTAGTCTGCACCACTTAAGTAATTCGTAATAATTAGATGTGGTAACATGGGCGGGTAAGACGTGGGTCTGGAAAAAGTCGTTTAGAGCTGGGATATGCAGAACCATCTGATGCAGTAGCAGGAGAAGAAGAAAAAAAGAATAACTATAAGTGCCAAAAATTAGAGATGAGCCTTTGCAAGGGAAAAGTATAATATAATATAATTTGAAGTTATTATAGTAGTACAAATATGATTTTTATGTTTCTGATAATGCAAAGTTGTTACAGTCTGAAAGTCAAAAGTAAATAAATCAAAGATGTCTTTGCCTGCATATAAAATCAAAAACTTAAGCCTGAAAGTTCATACCTATTATTTCATAAAGAGTCATTCTTGAGCTTTTTTAATATGCGCATTGCAGCAAATGACTCTTGAAGAGTATGAGAATGTGCTAAAAGGGAAGAGGAAAGCTTTGGTGTCTGAAGAGTGAGGAACGAACGGTTGCGTTGGACAAGGATTTAGCAAAAATACAGCTTCTCTCAAGCAAAAAGAGCGAAGAAGATATCTTTGTTAAACTGATATTGTAATATAAATGTCACCTAGAACATGTAATGCATTACGTATCTATGTTAAACATCTGCTCATGGGGAATGTTGCAGCGTGTACATTTGCCACTACTACGGCGATTGAAAGTTCACATTTAAATGTCAAATGCTACACGAGACTTAGTATCAACGTAAAACCCCACGCTCCGCAGCGAAGCGCGGGTTAAAACCCTTGTTATTTTTATTGATGAAAAACTCTTTTTATTAATAAACAACACCTATGGACAACTCTTTTTATTGACAAACAACTCTCTTTATTAATGAACAATGCCTACGTTGAATTGAGCAACACAAATTTTTTTATTGATGAACAACACCAATGAACATCTTTTTTGTTGATGAAACTATTATGAACAACGCATATGATGAACAACTTTTTTTTATGATGAGCAATATTTATGATGAACAACTTTTTATGGATAAACGACTACTTTTTATTGACGAAACAACACATATGATGAATAACTTTTTTTGTTGGTGAACAACATTCTTGATTGAACAACTTTTATATTGATGAATAATTCTTTTTATGATGAACACCAATTTTTTATAATGAATAACTCCTTTTATTCGCGAACAATTTTTTATTGATGAAGAACATTTATTATCGATTAACAACGCCTATGATATCGTGTTTTATTGATAAACACTTTTATTGATGAAGAACACATATGTTAGAACAAAATTATAAATTATAAATTATAATTATAAATAATAAACTTTAATTAAAAGGCAGCACATTGCCTTAAATGCATCGGAACCGACCGGGTCGACCCGTCGGAAAGGCTATCGGAACCCGTCGAGTGACTCGAGTCCGCCGAAATCCGTTTGGTTTGCCTCGACCCGTTGATTATTATACTGATCATGATTCCGGTGTATAATTTTTTTATCCCTCTCCACTTCCACTATCCTCACACTTTTCTGGATCTTTCCTCCACCGTCTCCCTCATCCATCTCTCTCTAAAATTATCAACATCTCTTTCTCTTGATCTCACAGATCTTTTTCTTCAAAATTTGATAGTGGTTCGTATCCATTCAGTAGTAGCAGTAGCAGGTGTGATTTAATGTTAGGGTTTTTTATCTAGATAATTGATTTTTCCTAATTGATTTGGAGGTTTGATTTGTGTTGCGTTAATAATGCTATGATTGTATTCGATTATTGATTTAAGGTGTTATGTGTCAGGGGGCTACATCGATTGTTGATAACCGCGAAGATGTTAGGATGTTTAACAAATGATCAAACGGCGACGTTCAAGTAATTATTTCATATATTATGTTCTATCGAATAAGATTAATGTATTATTTGCATGTGATATACTGTATGTTCTTTTTCTTCATTATTCCCTATGGTTGTTTAATTTTGTTTTTGGAATGTATACTACTCAATGCAAGCTGTTGTTATGTTCATTATGCTCCAAACATTTGCATTACCGTCATGAACATACTTTGAGTTATTAAGGTGTTGTTTCGGCGTATATATCATGCTTATGGGTTACTTGGCCAAATAAGCCATAAGCCGACTATATAAGCCGAAACAAACACCACTTTGGTTTTGGGCTTATGTTTCATGCGGTCACTTTTTTTGGCAACTTTTGAAACTTTCCGGTGTATATAAGCTCATATATGTCAAAAAGTTTCAAAAATAAGCCACAAAAAAGTAAGCTTATGAAGGATAAGCCGAAAAGCATATAAGCAGCCATAAGCCCGCTATATAAGCCGATACAAACATATGTCAAACAACAGTCTTTGCTTATCACAGATAGAAACCAATATAAACTTTGGTATCATTAGAAATCAATGTTTGAAACATACTATTTATCTCGCAATATGTTTTAAAACGCAAAAATAAATCTGATGAAAATGAATCAGGGATGGAAGAAACCCAACCCGTCTTATTTTTTTATAATTGGGGACAACAACCGCATGACCATTGCCTTAAATGCTGCCATTAATGCATCAGAACCGACCGGGTCGACCCGCCGGAAAGGCTACCGGAACCCGCCGGGTGACCCGGGTCCGTCGGAATCCGTTTGGTTTGCCTCGACCCGTTGATTATTATACTAATCGCGATTGATTTCCATCAGTGAAATCAAGATCCACTGGAATTTTGCAATCCCGGGTATGATGTTAAAACTATTATCGAAAATCGTTTTGTTGTGGCTTTAATATCTGATGCGGTTTTTCACACAAACTCTTACGGTCTTACACTTTATTTGCAAGAATTAGCAGACGATGTTGTTGGCCAAAGGTCCTACATTTGAGGATGGTCTCAGTTTTGACATGGCGTTTATGCTTTTTCGTGGGCACAATGGTGTGGTCTCACTTTCTTGGGGTTAATTGCACAAGAAAGTGTTGATGTGAGACACTCGTAAGTTGCAAGAATACACGGACGGTGTGCATACGGAATTACCGGACTCGGGTATGTGACTTGGTTTTTTTCGGCGAAGCTATTCACGGCTGTCCATCCAATCCAATGTAAGTCTTATCATAGCTATTTTTAGGTTTTTAATGAATTTGGGTATGATTACTTGATTATTAAAAATGAATTGGGGTTTAATTATATTGCTTTAAATTGAACGTGTCGTGTTTGCAGGTATCTAGGAGTTTTCTTATCCGCGAGATGTCACGATGATTGTGGCGCACCAACCCACATATGGTACATATTGAAATAATTCTCCCTGTGCATACTGTTATTTTGTTTTATCTCAACGGGTCAAATAGTATTTCCTTTTGTCACTTAAAGAGGAAACTCGGTGAAAGGCTTAACAGTTATATAAGTTCTCTTTTTAATGCACACGACGTCTTAAAAAGATATATTCTAAAGTTATGGTATTAGTTTTGACAGTATTTTTGCGTTAACCTAACCAGGTTTGAACAATTCTAAAACCAACCCATTTTTTAAATTCAATGTGTCTTTGCTAAGGTCAAGAGTCAGGACCATATCAAATGCCGCATTTGTTGTCGATGATGCAGCAGCATCCTATTCAGGGGTTAAGTAGTATCCAACAACCACCTATTAGGCCTGTGTAAGTACTCTGCATTATTCTGAATTTAAATTTGAAATTTTAATTGTGATGTATTTTTAGATGTATTTTGGAATCCATAATATCGTACACTAAAAATATTTCTTATGGTTTTCTGTAGATTCTCAACTTCAAACCCATCGTCGGTTAACTACAAAATTCATCCTTTGTGCCTAGAGCTAATATTCTTGAGTCAGTACTCTCTCCTTTTTCTTTATTGATTCCAGTTCATTCAATGGTTCAATACCTAGCATATGTTACAATTTGGTTTATTCAACTAGAGACAACATATGATACATTTACAATACTCGACTTTTATTTGGTTCACTTCATTATAGTTCTAATAATCATAGCAAATGAATAACTAAATTTTCTAAGTAATGATGTGTGATATTGGAAAGCTTAACGCCTGTATTATTGTTACACAATTGTTTTTATTGTGCAGGGGAAGCAAAACATCCAATAACAAGAGAAAAAAGGAAGGAATAAAAGTGTTTAACGCTGTTGTTTTTGAGCGTAACAGCGGAACCGGACACAGGGTTAGCACTCATGCGCAATGATTGTTCCATATTGGGCTAGGGTACATGTGAACATATTGAAATACAATCGGAGATGATTTGAGATTACAGTAGTCGAGAGATATAGAGAGAACTTAGGGAGAGGGTCGACTTTTTAGAGAGAAATTAGGAGAGGATCGGTTTTTGCTCTGATTACCATATTGAATGCTAATTTGATTCCTTGATTATTATTGATAACAACTATCCTATATATAGGATACAAGAGAACATTCTGGAATGATTACCATGGGCTTAGGCCCAATACAAATTAATGAATAATAAATGTCTTGACTTGACTTGAATGTTTGAATGTTGACTTGACTTTCAATGTTGACTAATACGCCCCCGCGGTTGGAGCAGGAGGAGGCCGTACGCTCAAACTGTAGCGAAAATCTTCAAACAAAGCTGAGGGAAGACCTTTGGTGAAGATATCAAAATACTGAAAACGAGATGGAACATGAAGAACCCGAACATGACCAGCTTTAACCATATCACGAACAAAGTGTATATCAATCTCAATATGTTTGGTGCGTTGGTGTTGAACTGGGTTGGCTGACATATAAACTGCACTAACGTTATCACAGTAAACCAGAGTAGCTGTCAAAAAAGGAGAGTGTAACTCACGAAGGAGATTACAAATCCATGCAGTTTCTGCAACAACATTAGCAACATCCCGGTATTCCGCTTTAGCACTAGAGCGAGAGATGGGGTGTTGTCGTTTAGCAGACCACGACAAAAGGTTATCACCTAGAAACACACTATAACCGAAAGTAGACCTGCGGGTGGAAGGGCAACCTGCCCAATCAGCATCAGTGTACCCAACTAAAGATGTAGTAGCGGAAGCATATAACTGAAGACCAAGCTCCAGGGTGCCCTGAACATAGCGCATGATACGTTTGAGAGCAACAAAGTGCGGCTCCCTCGGATCATGCATATGGAGACAAACCTGTTAAACTGCATAGGACAAATCTGGGCGAGTAAAGGTAAGATACTGGAGCTCCCCTGCAAGACTACGGTATAAAGTAGGATCCTGAACAAGAACGCCGTCCGGACCCAATTTGGAGTCAGTGTCAATTGGTGTCCGAGACGGGTTACAATTAACCATATGAGCTCGCTCAAGAAGCTGACGAGCATACTTCTTCTGAGACAAAAATAACCTTGTAGGATGACGAACAACAGAGATGCCAAGAAAATAATTAAGTGCCCCGAGATCGGTCATATCAAACTCTTTATGCAAAGAATCTACAATCTGCTGAAGTAGAACTGGAGAAGAAGCTGTGAGGATAATATCGTCCACATATATAAGTAAATAAGCAACCTCAGAACCCTATGTATATATAAACAATGAAGAATCACACCGACTAGGAGAAAAACCAGCCCGAGTGGCATAACCTGCAAACCGCTGGAACCAAGCACGAGGTGCCTGTTTCAAACCATATAAAGACCTCTGCAAAAGACATACATGATTAGGATAACGAGAGTCAACAAAACCAGGGGGCTGATGCATATACACTGTCTCAGATAAATCACCGTTAATAAATGCATTTTTAACATCAAGTTGGTGAATAGGCCAATGTCGAGACACAACAAGGCTAAGAACGGTGCGAATGGTGGCCGGCTTAACAACTAGACTAAATGTCTCATCAAAGTCAACACCGTGTTGCTGATTACTACCGTTAGCAACAAGTCGAGCCTTATAACGACTCAAAGTACCGTCAGCATGAAATTTATGCTTAAATAACCACATAGATCGAACCAAGTTAACATCAGACGGCCTTGGAACAAGAATCCAAGTACCATTTTTAACTAACGCATTATACTCATCATACATAGCATTACACCAATTAGGGTCTTTTAGAGCAATAAACGGAGATTTGGGAATAGGAGAGAGAGATGAAGTGTGAAGAGAAAGACGTTCGATGGGTTTGACAATACCCGATTGAGACCGTGTAATCATGGGATAAGTGCGGGGTGGTTCATTAACTGGGTTGGTATTGGTTTGTGGATTTGGTGGATTGAATATGGGTGGTGGCAGCGAATTGTTTTGGGTTTAGGTTTGAATGTTGTTTGGTTCGTGACTAGTGGGCTGGTAGGTAGGGAAAGTTGGGCCTGGTGAATTTGGGCTGGTGTGAGGACTTTGGGTTGGATCGGTAATTGGTGGAGCAATTGGGATGCTTGTTTGGTGTGGGATGTTTGTGGAAGGATTAGGAAGTTTGGATGCAAGAGAAGTGAGGAGGGGTGAACGTTGAGTATCGAGGAAGGTGTAAGAAGGTGGCGAGGAAGGTGTCATAGATTTGTAAGGGAATTGTGTTTCGTCAAAGGTGACGTGTCGGGAGAGAATAATTTTGTTTGTCTCGAGGTTAAGGCAACGAAAACCACGATGATAGGCGAGATAGCCTAAAAAGATACATGGTGTGGCACGCGGGGCAAGTTTATGAGGTGAGTGGAGATGAGGGTAGCATAGACACCCAAAGATGCGAAGGTGCGAGTAATTGGGTGGTTTGTTGAAAAGGCGTGTGAAAGGTATATCGTTATGGATTGCGGTAGATGGTAACAAAGGTTTTTTTTGGGGGATAAGATAGGTGGTTATTATGGATGCTTCGACCCAAAAGGTAGGGGGAGGTGTGCTTGAAAGAGAAGAGTACGAATGGTATTATTAATTGTTCGTATCATTCGCTCCGCCTTGCATTTTGTCTGGTGAGGTTTTTTGGGCAAGGGGAATCTAAATTAGATGCCATTTTTAGCAAAAAAGGATGTGGTTCGGTTTATTATCGAACTCACCGCCATGATCACATTGGAAGTTTTTAATTTCACATTTAAATTGATTTTTAACATAGTTGCGAAAACAGGCTTAAAAGAGAAAGAGAAGAAGAAGCTAGTAATGCTGCATTGATTGAAGAATAGGATACCATTGAAGCAAGAATAGATGCAGATGCTCAATTAGCTGAAAGGCTTCAAGCAGAAGAGAGAGAACAGATGTCTGTTGAAGAGGGAGCTAGACTGCAAATGGAATTTATTGCAGCTAGAAAGAAATTCTTTGCTGCAAAAGAGCTAAAGAGCAAAGGAATGAACCACCTACCAAAACAGAACAAAGAAAGAAATTGTGTACCTACATGAAGCATATGGCAGGATACAAGGATAAGGATTTCAAGGGTAAAAGCTTTAATGCAATCAAGCAAATGTTTGACAAAGCTTACAAACAGGTAAATGATTTTGTTCCTATGGATACTGAAAGCAGTAGAAAGAAAGCAGTTGGTAAGAAAAGAGCAGGTGAAAGGCCTAGTAAATAAAGTGCCAAGAGATAGATGATAGAGGATGATGTTGAGAAGGCAGAGCTTAAAGCTTGTTTAGAGATAGTTCCAGGTGATGATAGTGCTGTCAATATTGAATCTTTAGCTACAAAATATCTAATAGTTGACTAGAAGACACACATTCTAGCAGAAGACAAGATGTATTATCATATCATCAGGGCTGATAGAAGTACAAAATATTACAAGATATTTAGTGCAATGCTTGATGATTTTGACAGACAAGATGTGTTAGATCTATACAGGTTGGTAAAGGAAAGATTTGAGTCAACAAGCCTAGAAGGATATGACAGATTACTTTGGGGAGATCTCATCACTTTATTTGAACCAAGTGAGGAAGATGAAATTTAGAAAGCTCAACAGGACTACACATTGATAAGCTAGAGGTTATATGATTCATGTGGAGTACATTTATTATTAATGGATACTAGAATTACAATTCACATGCTGGTAGAAAATAAATATCCTTTTACACAAGAAATGCTTTCAAGAATGTTGAGTAGGAGGCTAGAAGTTGATCATGAATGTGAAATGGCATTTGAGCTCATTAGATTTATCAAGTCACAGTACAAGAAGTAGAAAAATATTTGGATACATCCTCTTGAGGTTCAAGAAGATTTTATTCAAGAAACTTGATGATTAATATGATGAATATCAAGTTTAGGGGAGGATTGTTGGGAATAAAAGGATTCTTAATTGTTACTAACGGTTACTATGCTGGTTTTCAAGTTACACTCTGCTGGTTGGCGTTACTGGCTGCTGCTCAAGCTTGAAGAAAAAGTTCCTAAGTAAATATACTGCTTCGTGTAATATTAGTATGCTATGTAAAAATGTTACTTATGCTAGAAGAGTTTATGCTGTTACACTTAGTTAGTATGTTCTAGTCTGTTTTAGTAATGACTGAAGAGATATGTATGCGATACTTTTAGGACAAAGCTATGTTAGAGTAGAACAGGTTGTAAGCTCCATTAGGGTTCTCTTGGTGTTATAAAAGGATGCTTGGGCATGTAGTTTTTATTCTCATTCTTTTCTATTTTTAGTCATAAATGCTTCAGGTATTGTATAAAATCTACCCGATCAAGAGTGTTCGTAATAAATATTGAGCTTAAATTTGGTATTAGACAACTTGATTGTTACTGTTATATTACTTATTCTTCTTCAGTATCATAGGATAGATTCGTCTTGCTCTTTGATTATTCAATCACAGTTTTTAACATAGTTGTTCTTGGATTTTTCCAATACAAAAAGGCTTTTTACAAAGCTAAACAGATTATTTAGTGGGTTCAACAATAGGGGTAATTTCCTTGGAGTGTGTGCTACGTTTGAATCAATTTACATTAGTTTCCTTTAATCAAATTAGTTGCAGTATCTTTGACTGATGACCAGCTGGATACGGCGTATAGTAGCAGAGAGATACGTCGTATTGGGAATTAAACGTACGCGTTTTCTTGTGATGAGCTGGAACTGATACATCGTATCTTCCTTCTTGGATACAACGTATGTAATCAGAAATAAGTATTCTTCAAATGTCGTCGTTTTAGCTCTAAAAAGTACGCCTTTTAGCCCGTCTTCACAAAACACTCCATAATTACTACAATTATAAACTTTAAGCAATTAAGTACCAAATCTTGCAATAATTATATAAAAAGTAGGTAAAATACTTGGGATAAATGATGGTAAAATGTGATGTTATTTGATGTCCTCAAATATCCCCCCACTTGAATCCTACTTGTCTTCAAGTAGACTTTTAGAAAAGTTTTGAAAATGTATCCCAACCGAAGTTTAGGATTTTTTTTCGTTAAGCATCTTTTATTCTAATCACCTGTACAAAACCAAGCACCTCAAGAAATATAGAAATGAAAATACTCAGATCACTCAACTAATCTAGGGTGCAACATTTAAGTGGTACGCTCATTTTCTTGGTCGTGATTAGTTTCATATCATATGCTTGGCAAGGATACACATCTCCGCCACTAGAGCCTAGGAGTAACAAGCTAAAAAGTAAATTGGCTTTATATGATGAGGCTTAGGGTTAATCACTTTAACTATTCTTTCCTCCATACCAATATTCCAAGAGGGCATCAAAGACCACACATACACACCTGTAACGATGGGATTGACACATGTGAGTACACACTCCCTCCATGAATAAGCTAAAGAGTAGGGCTAGTAAAGTGATATAGGGTGTGGATCTTCTAACTTTCACTGAATGTAATAAACCAACAAGGCAGCTGAACTACACATACACGGCTGTAACGACAGAATAGACATGCACGACTCAATCACATCCTCATTCGCGTAAAACCTAAGGTTACTCATTAGGAAAGGGAAGTAAATGGTTGTTAAATAAATTTAGAAAACAAATAGATTAAAGCCAACAAATAAAGCACATAGTTGCTAGTAACTTTCCCGAACATTCCATGGTAACAACTCGAACATATAGACAAATGCCTCGATCATAGAATGACAAAGAAAACCTAAGTTGGCATTCTCATAACGGTCAACTTCCCTTACATCTCGAACTTTACATACTCTTACAAGATAAGTAGTGATATCGGCTACTTTTTACAAAACTATACATCGTTGATTTTTCGAACATATCAACGAATAATCGATCCTTCCGGGTAATTTCATCGATATAAGCTCAATGAACCGACTGTATAAGTTTCATCTCTTTTTTTCTGCATTTTCTTTTTTTCCATTTTTTTTGCAACAATACATCATAAACCTCGGTGTAATTTCACCGTCTTCACCATCATAATTCGTCCGGATAATCTTTCTTGAAACACTTCTTCTTCGAACATAATACATAATCACGAAAGTAGCAAAATACATGAGCTACATAATTTCCCATTGCATTGTGCAATTTTCCCGGCCATAATAGAGATAGAAAAATTTCACTTTGACACAGGAACAACAAAACTTTACACGAAAGCAACTAGCAACTTTTTGATTAAAATAGGCTTAATCTACATGGTAGACTAAGGTGTAAAGGTGTAACGACATAATTAATTGGTGTGGAAGAAGAAAGGAATGGCTCAACAGGTTATTCTAGGGGATCTTACTCTAATAATGAGAGTAAACAAAAAGGTTATACGGGGGTTAACTAACCAGTGTAGTTAGTTAATATCACAACATATAAAGGCTTTTAGGTGTATTCCTAGAAATTTACCAGTTAAACATGTTACTCCAACTAAATCCATAGTACTCATCATTGAGGTCTTGAGCGATATACCAAGCCAAGTTCTAAAATCCACTACATCACCGGCACACTCATAATTTTGTAGAATTTTTTGTAAACGTTTGGAAATGAAATAGGCTTAATTCTTACAATTTTCATCAAGGGTTATTAGTGCGCGAGGTAATGTAACTAGTAATTTTTTTATAAAAGTATGCTAAATAAATAAATTTGGCCTAATTTTAAGCATATAGCATATTATTTTGTAAAAAAAGGACAAGTACATTCTAATTCTCCATTCCCCCACTTAAATTATACAACGTCCTCGTTGTATAGATAAACAATAAAGAAAATGGGAAATAGAATTAGAACGAGAAAACTCCCCTGATGTTTTGCTCGGGATGATTCTCTAATTTGAGGTCTTTGAGAAAAAGTTTGTTGACGAGGGCTTCAGAATGCCTGTGAGAGTTCAACACATGTCTTTTTCAGATTATACCTTCACCAATAAGTCTATTTCATTATAGCCAGGTCTTGCATAAAAGTTTAGAAGACAATACGTGTAATTCTTATCTCGGATATGGTACAATGCATGCAAACAATTAAACACACAACTGTATAGGTAGTATATACGTCGTATCCCAAACCCTAAGATACGCCATATGAAAACCTGTAAAAACAATTGAAGTTTTTAAACTACTAGAAATTAAATACTGACTTTTAAAAACTAATAACGTCCAGACATGTCCATACATCGTATCCAGACGATACGTAGTATGGAATGTCTAGGAAGATAGACTCAACAAAGTAATTTAAAATTCACATGACAAATAATTTAAAAACAACCGGGTTGTCTCCCGGGAAGCACTTTTGTTTTAGCCGGTCTTTAAGCTAGACCTTTTTTCTTTTCCTCTTGGTTACTCTTTCATCAACCAACCATTGGTCTTCACCTATTCGTCAAATTTGTTCCTGAACTTTCTTATCATATGTTGGGGTATTCCTTCAAGCTTGCGTCTCTTTGTAGTTACTTCATTACAATCATCCTTTAAGGTCACATAGTTCATTAATTCGTCTTTGGTGATGATCAATTTGTAATCCTTGATATTTTCTTGGTAAACTTTGGTTGGATCAGTCTCCTCGGATTTCATAAGCATCCATTCGTCATGAGGACTATAGTTCATCCAGCAATCATAACTAATACCATTACCAACTTCCTCCTTTGAATTGTTCCTACAAAACTCTTCAAATTCTTTTTCAAATGTTGTTTTGTACCCAAACCAATTAATGGTGTGATTCCTATTCTTACATTTATCACCCCTATCTTTCTTCATAAAATTACACTGTAGAAATAAGAAAGCTAGAGCAGAAGGTTAATTATACGAATCATAGGATACGCCGTATCAGAGTTACGTCGTTTGGCAATCGGATGTTAATACGCTGTACCCTTTTCATGAATACGCCGTATTAACTCAACTGATCAAGATCGATTGAAGGTAGTATATAATCGACATATTATCCAGAGTATCAGGTAAAAAGATATTGAGTTTTAAGAATTTTCTAACTCGTATATAAGATTTTCGTACGAGTTGGATTTCAGATAATCTGGATGTAAAATAAGATGAACTTACCTTTGAAGAGAATGGAAGGCTGCCCAGATTTTTATAGGCACGTGTCCGAATACGCCGTATTCACCAAGTGGATACGCCGTATGTTTGAGGGACCGCCACTCAATATTTAAATACGTCGTATTTCCATTAAACACATACGCTGTATTTATAAGTTGAATAGAAGTGCTAAAGAGTGGACTTACGTGAGTGTTATTGCAATGCCCGCAAGATGTGCGCCGATTCCCATCTTTATAAAACAACTTAGGGTCGAACAGGATGCCATATGGCATATATAGATTTTTAAAAAGGTTTAGTCGCATCCCATTATACCAGTCGATTTGTTTTAAAATACCAAGAATTTGATCGATAAAGGACATGGTTATGACAATTTTATGGTTTTTGTTTTTGTAGGGATCGTTTGTAAGACCCCTATCGTCATAATTGATATTAGGTTCCCAAGGAAGGCCATTGATTTTATGTTCGCCATTACCACCTTCTTTATTTACTTTAGGAATTTTGCTCCAAGGGAATTCATAAGAAAACAATTCTTCTTTGATATTCAATATGTTAAACTTCTCTTTTTTTTTAAATCATTTCTTAAAAACATTACATTCATTCTTTGAGTAAAATCCTCTTCGGTTAAATTTGGAAGATGGTGGTTCATTTTTGATAAAAAAAAACTCGTAATCAAATGTAAATTCAGAAGAAATGTCAGTTACATCATTGCCTTAGGCAGTTGCTAGGAAATATGTTTAAAAAAATCTAGGGCATTAACGTCCAAGCCATAAAAATCCAAATCTTCCTTAAAATGGTTAGCAATTTCCTAGTTGTGAGTATTACCCTTTTTTAGACCCTTTTTAGCTTCGAACTGAATATATTCCTCCATGATTGTTCCTGGGTCATATTGAAAGGAAGGACTTACAAATGATTGAGATGAGACATCATTTATGTTTCCAAAGATAATGGTTGGGAACTCGGCTTTGAAGTTCGTAAAGCATTCCTCTTCATCATAATGTCTCACCTTACCGAATGTGGCAGTTTTCCAATTAAACATTCGACCATGTTTTTGAGCTTTTTCTTCTTCGAGTCTGATGTATTCTTCCATAGGGATATTTGGGTCATCCATTTTTACCTATAATAAGCTTGCTATAAAGAGAGAGAGAAATTTAAATGGACTAAAGTAGGAATTTAAACAAACAATTAAAACACATAATTAAACTATTACAAGCAGAATTTAAATTAATTAAACTACACTAGGTTATGCTAATTAAAGGTTAGAAATACTAACAAGAATAAAGATTAAACAATTTTTACTCCCCGGCAGCGGCGCCAAAAACTTGATGTTGATCCCAATCCTTGATCGATTCCTTAGCTTGTCTAAGGTTAAATTACCTTGGATAAATCCAAAATAACTTGTTGTAGAAACTTTGTATGTATACTAAAGTGTTATGCAACAATTCTACACAGTATATCTAGAAGTATATTGATAGAACAGTAATGTGATGAACAAAGATAAACCATATGCTCCAATATTATTAGATCAATAATATGAGTATCTTCACTAGTTACTAGGGTCTCTCATCTCCTCCTCTGATTAGCCTTCTTCAAAAGTGACTTGACTAAATATGATATCTACAAATCGCGCTCACTCTCTATCTATTGCCCTACTGGAGCCCTCACCTTATGCATACGCCCAAACCCTTCACAGCTCGTCACCTAGTCGGCTCTCCACTACCCACATCAGCTTACATACAGCCGTCTATAACTATCCTACACATCAAATGCTGCTATATGTAAAAATGGGGGTGTTACATGGTTTGAGTATTCGAAAATGACATCCAAGACTTGCTTATCAAGTTGGAGTATTTATGAGTTTCCCGATGGAAATTCATAAGTCGTCAATCCTACTTAGAGTTTGTTAAGTTTAGCATGTATAATTTGACCATAGCTAATAACACAAACATTTGAACACTTTAGACTCAATGAGACATCTTTATTGCAAGTGTGATTTACAATTTGATGACTGTTAGATATTAGAAAAAGACTCGGTCACCCCGTGTATTTTACTGTTTATTATAGCTCGTAGTTTAATTGTTAATAGTATGTTTTTTTGGTTTTAAGTCAGGTACAAATACCCGGTATATTGTAAGTACTATATATATCCTCTTCCAACTTTGGAAGAGGTAAGCTAGTCATTATTTCATTTCATAGAAAAACACTTTCTCTCTCTAAGATATTCTCTCTCAAGTGTTTCTCTCTCTAAGAAACTAGCCAAATCCAAGAATCGACCCCGTGTTATGATATAAGATATACCACAATTGGTATCAGAGCTAATGGGATGATTAGATCGTGTGTATGTGCGATTTCTTGCTTGATTTAGATCAAAAAGTGTACCTTTGAAGAGTTCTAGCTCGTTTTTTGAAGATCTCCGAATTTTGTTGTTGGTAATGATAAAGTTTGGGTGTTTCTAGTTGCTATTACCTTGTGGTACTGTGTTGTGCAAAAGAAATCAAGCGAAATCATTCAAAAGGGTGATTTATAGGTGATTTTGTGTGAAAAACGTCGTTGTTCTTCGTGGAGAGTTGCCAGAATTTCTTCACGGCGGTTTGCTGAAAAATATTATTTTATTAAGTAGGTTACCAACCCTCTGACACACGGCGGGTTGCTTAGGTGGCGAGTTGCTCAAGCGGCGAGTTGTTACTAAGCAGCGGTTTGCTTACCAGCGGTTTGAACAGGTTATCAGCGGGTTGAATATTTTAAATAGCAAATATCTTAAGGAAACTCTGGCGGTTTGAAAACTCAATGGCGGTTTGATTAAAATATTCTTCACGGCGGGTTGCTTGGCAGCGAGTTGTGTTCGGCGAGTTGCCCTTAAGGAAACTCAGGCGGTTTGAAAACCACCGGCGTTGATTAAAATATTCTTCGCGGCAGTGTTTGCGGCAGCGAGTTTGTTCGGCGATATAGCCTTAAAATTCCACGTGCGGGTTGCATTATTTCTTTGCAGCGTTTTGATAGTCCTTTGCGGCGAGGAAACGTAAGGGATATGGCGATGAAAGTTGAGCTTCTGTCTTGAAAATCTGAAATATCTGATCAAACTCGGTTTTAATATCACTAACACAAAATACAAATACGTTAACCTCACCACTTTTAACGTACACTCACTAATCATTGATCGATCAAAACATATCATATCATAATAATACAAGATGTCTAGTATGCAAGAAGACATCCATGTGCAGGTTCTGATACACTCCCACCAATTGCTTTGATAGAACAGACTTTGAATCTTGGCACAACAGTATACGTCGTACTGTCAAGGAAAGGATAATGGAGAGAATATATGAAAATCCAGTCAAAGAAGGACCATTCAGATTGGGAGCGGTCCAGATGTTATTGCTAGAGGAACTGATGGTGCAGTTCAACAATGTCAGTACGTGCAAGAGTCCTTAACACCTTTCAACTGGAGAAAAAGAAAGGTATAAAGCTGACAAACGAAGCAACCAATATCCTACCTCAGGGTATACCATAGGACATCTACTCACCATCAATCACAACTGACGCCAAGACATTTGGGAAAACTTGAAGATGATTCTGGAAGGTTCTGAGATAACAAAGGATGACAGGGAATCTCAGTTATACGATGGATTTGAACACTTCCGTCAAATCAAAGGAGAAAACATTCAAGGATACTACGTTATGTTTACGACGCTCATTATGACATGAAAACATCAAGATATCCCATGTCAGGATGCAGTTTTAACTCAAATTTGTGAACAATATGTTAGCCCTGAGTGGAGTAGATTCATAACTGAAGTCAAACTTAATATAGGTTTGAAAGAGTCAAATGTGATCAGTTGATTATGTGCCTATTTAAATCAACATAGGTGCAGGCTATTAAGAACAGAATTTATGATGGAAAGGGTATCGGTCAACCAAATAAAGACTTTGGCACTAGTGTCATACGCCTCAGTTCACAGTATCCAACACAATCATCCCAAATCTCCTCAACCCACAAAAAGAACCATCTCCTGCGACAACTCTCAACTGGGACACAGGAAGTTCCTCAACATAAACTTGATTGAAAGTTTATCCAACACACTTGCCTCCACACTCAATCATACAGATCACATCTCCGTCAAACTAACAATCAACTAGAGCTTCGACTATGCAAGGAAAAAGCTATGGTTCAGGAGGGAAAGTTTGTGGTTCAAAGATGTCTGTGAAGATACAAATGCGAATAATCAAGGAAGACCATTTCAAGAAACAATGAAAAGGAAATGGTGTAGCTGGGATGTAGAGGACAGACAAAGGAGGCATGAATAATCCTGTCAAAGCGAAACCCATCAAGTGCTACAACTGTAATGGACAATGGCACATTGCACGTGAATGTCCAAGCCAAAGCGACTTTCTAAGATTTCAGACTACTTCAAGGACAAGATTTACTAATGTGCCAACCCAGAAGGAGTGGAGCAGTAACTGGATGAAGAACAGTCATTGAGTTTCTTGCAGGGAACATGTTACCAACGTTTAGATGATTGAAGTATGTGGATGATTCACCCGAGAATGATTTGGCACTCAATGTGGACCATGTATTTGAAGCTGATGAATGTGATGCATTCGACTCTGATGTTGACGAGGGTCCCATCACACAGACCATGTTCATGACAAATCTCACATCGGAAGATCCAATCTACGATGAAGCCGGGACATCATATGACTCAAATACTCCTTCTGAGGTACATGATCATGATACCTTTGTAAATCATTTAGATGAGTATCATGAAGTACACGAGATGCAAAACGATGTACAACACAACTACGTTGTTGACTCTGATGCTGACTATACGAGTGATAGTAATATTATTCCGTATGATCAGTATGTGGAAGACAACGAAGAACATGTTGTACAATGTAATGCATCTTCTGTACGAAATGATGCACTAATGTCTATTCTCGATGAAATGCATGAACAGGGTGTACAAAGTAGATTAACAAATAAGCCAGACATGTTAATGAATGACTCAGTGACCTCTGAACTTGCGAGATATAAGGAACTGGTCGGGGAATATGAAAAACGGGCAAAGTTTGAATTAACTGATAGAGAACGAAAAATTGATGAACAAATGAGAATAATTATCTCAGACCGAAATAGAAAGGAAACGTCTTTAAAATCTGAACTTCATTCAGCACAAATACTCCTTAGTTCTACAGTTGACCATTATAAGTCAAAGACAGAAGAAGTAACACTTTTGAAAAAGGATTTTAAACAAAAGGAAGACAAATTCCTTGAAGAGTTTTTGGACTTAAAGAAGCTAAAAGATAAGATTGAAGATAGATTATACAAACAGGATCAGTCTGTTCAAACCGTTCACATGTTGTGTAAACCAAAATCTTTTTATGATGAAAAACACAAGGTAGCAATAGGCTACAAAAATCCCGTATGTCTCGCTCGTGCAAAGCAAGCTCAGTCTGCTCTGTATAATGGTCATGTACTTGTCACTACCAATCATACACCCACTGTCATACATGACTCAGAGGATACGCGTGAGTTAGCTGAGATAACTAGGAATAAAATGCTGTTGAAAATGCAGAGCCCTCTATGTGTGGAAAATAAAGTTAGGATTCCCCCCCCCCCCCCGATTACTCGAAAGAGAACTTTCTTGCAACCTTTGCTCCCCAAAGAAATCTGACCCCAGAACAGATATTTTGGTCCATAGATGACAACAACAGGAAAAAGGCTGAGACCTTAGCTCCAAAACCAATTTCAGCATTGACAGTGTATCCACCCAATACTCCTGTCAAGCTTGTCCCCAGAATTCTTCCAACTAAAAGTCAAGTGAAGATTAATCTTTATGTACTCACACAACTTTTTACTGAATTTGACAAAACTTGCAAAACTAGAATCACCCCAACAGGTATTACAGAGGGGGAAAGAGGTTTTGAGCAAACGAAAAGATGTTACCTCACTGAAGTTATTCCATTTTTCAAAACTCTTAAAGAACACTTTGTTGGAGTTCAAACAGCCCTCTTTAAAGAAGTTAAAGAAATGGAAGAAATTTTTGATCAAATGAATAACGAAGTGGACAAGAATACTGTAGACAAGCAATGTGCTGAAATTGACCTTCTCATTGAAAATGAGAATCTGATTGTTAATTGTTTTCGACTCAACTGCTGTATGTTGTGTGGCAAAATCACGTTTGTCTAGATCTTCGAGTGTTGTGTCTAAGTCATGATGAGTGTCAAAACTTATTTCAAAACTAGAAAGGAATTACTAAAATATGCAATTAAAGTATCAACATCTTCAAGAAGTTTTGGATAATAAATAAAATCTCATGCATCACCGGACGCTCCTGATTTTCAGATCGTTCTTTAAAATCAAGAACCGCCTCGAACATAGATTCAAGGAAAGGATAACGTGTTTGGACACTTGAAAGATATAGTCACCTAATGTGAAAGCCAGAAGTCCGTTTGAGCCTTATAGTGCTGTAGATGTGCTACGCACTTATTGAAAAAATAATGTGGATAGATTAGAATTAGAAAATGGTTTAAAAACAAATTACAAGGAATGTTTGATTCTATTAAGATCTTGCGTACTTCACACAGTGAAAGACATCTTACATGATGATATGAGATTGAGAGTTCTCAAAGCTCAATTACGGAAGCCAAAAACGCCTTTGTTTCACCACGTTAGTGGATTTGTCAAACAAAAAGTGTTCTTGCTTCCTGGCATGTATTCCAAGACGTATTAACAATCCCTCATCCCCTTATGAACAATAGGACGTGCTTAATTTTAAACTTATCTCGGCCATCTTAAAGAGAGTGTAGTGACGGTTACTTTAGGGACGATTGTAGAGGAAGTAGTTTTAAGAGTAGTTAAACCACTGGATAGTTCACTTAACTTTGCTTGCCGATACACTAAGTTATCTCAGGAATTGTTAGAATGTGTGATTGGCACTTGCCCAAAAAATTTCAATGAAAGAGATAACAAGGCTCCCTCTCCTGTTACTAGGAAAAAGCAATGATTACGTTTAGTGAGGAAACCAGGGAACTTCTTTAGCGGACACACAGAGACACAAAGTGCACCACGAGAGTTCAACTGACTAATTTCCCTTGATACTTCCCTCTACTAGGAGTGTAACTATTCCAATGAAGCAAGCGGGTCAAAGCCTAGAAGCAATACAAAGAAAAATAGGATCCTGCCTGCTAAGAAGGAGAATAAGAAGGAAGTAGAAGTACGCCTTAGGACAAATAAGTCAGTTTGGACAAAAGTGAATCGGGTTGATTCTAGCATTAGCTCTAAGCGTGTTGTAATTAATTCGAATTCTGACTCTGTAAACTCTGCAAGTGATGGAATGTGTGTTGTTAATGTCTTGAATTCTGTGAATGCTACACCCACACTTAGAATTGTATTGCATAAAGGCAAACTGTCTGATAACAGTTTAAACAAGACCAAACAGATCTGGAAACCAAAAGGCAAACAGTCTGATAACAGTTTAAACAAGACCAAACAGATCAGGCAACCAAAAAGCAAACTGTCTGACAACAGTTTGTCCAAAACTCAAAGGGTTTGGAAAGCTACGGGGAAACTGTTTACAGATATTGGTTATCAATGGAGACCCACAGGAAAGAAACTCACCTTCGGAAAACTTGATTGTGGTTCTCAATGGAGACCCACGGGAAA
>BQNB010088600.1:0-27623 GCA_026074375.1 Tanacetum coccineum | reverse complement strand
TTCTTATATATATCTTGTGCTGTTGATCTCAAAGTAACATGCCCCGGATCCTTATTCCGCTGCGACCCATTTTGGGGGTGAAACAGATTGGTATCAGAGCCAAGGTTATATATTCATATACAAATTATGGTATTAGTCGGTTAGGCTATATACATGCATAATTGATATACGTGTTTATAATATATTACGTATATAAGGATGATGGTCTTATATTAATATACTTATATAAGCTAAATTTTGATTTCAGATACTATTATGTCAGATTCTGAGCACTCTGCTGTTACATACACATCAGCATCTGAGGATGATTTATACATGGGGTCACCAGGAGTCGAGGTACCTGATTTTTGAGGGACCACCATCACCAGATTATGTGCCTGGCCCTGAGGAGCCAGAGCAGGCACCACCTTCACCTATTTACATACCTTTTGTTCCGGAGCCTGTTTACCCGGAGTTCTTACCAGTGGACGATGAGGTATTCCCGGCTGAGGAGCAGCCAATGCCTGCTGCTGACTCACCTACTCATCAGTCACCAGGGTATATACCGGAGTCCGACCCTGAGGAGGACCCAGAGGAGGATGATGAGGAGGATCCTGAGGAGGATCCAGCCGACTATCCTGCTGACAGAGGAGACAGGGATGATGAGGAGTCATCTGATGATGATGATGATGCAGAGGAGGAGCACTTAGCTCCTGCCGACCCTGCAGCTGTTGCTTATTCAGCTGACCAGGACCCATACCTTGCTTATCGCGTCACGGCTAGGATGTCCATCCGACCCCAGGCGCCGGCACCGTTCCTCTCCGAGGAAGTTGCTGAGAGATTGTTAGCCTTACCTACTCCACCACCATCACCTCTCTCTCCATACTCATCACCACTTCCTCAGATACCCTCTCCGCCATTACCTATACCATCACCACCACCCAATGGCCCTACATATGTTGAGGGATCTCTGGGATCCCGAGCTGCTGGGATTAGACAGAGAGATGCACTACCATCTCCTGTTCATGAGACTGAGATGCCTGAGATTTGTTTACCGCTTCGTAAGAGGCCGCGTCGTACTACTCCTGGTCCTGGATACGAGGTCGGGGAGAGTTCGGCAGCTGGTACTGCTAGGCAGGTTGGACCTGCCACAGCTAGGGCAGACCTTTATGGATTTGCTGATATGTTAGATGCCGCTCCAGGACGCCAGACGACTAGAGAGTTAGGCTATGGTATTACAGATACATGGGATGACCTTGTAGGAGCCATCCAGGAGATTGCACCGACCACCCTAGAGGGGGTCAATCAGAGAGTTATTGAGTTGGCCCTATCTTCTGTTGATCCCAGGGAGGATGAGATCATATATTCTCTAGTTGGTTGATGCCTCTGGTATGACGAGCTTACTTTGAGCCCGATGTCAACTTGTTGTATAGGGATAGGCCCCTTCCATAGACGCTACTGCCCATGCTGATGGATACATGAGTGAAGGCCAGTTTATCTCGTGCGCTCCATTGTCGGGCGATAAATAGTTTCTATTACGGTGATGGCGTGGCTTTGGCCGTATCAGGTACTTTGCTTTTTTCTGAGAGGCCATTTCACTTCGGACTAATGACGGTCATGGACACTCAGTAGTCCGAGATCACTCGAGTTGCAAGGCAGCCAGACCCGTAGGAGAACAGGCCGTTGATTAATAGATCTGCTGAAAGCAGACTATCGGAGACAGATACAGTTAGATGGAGACACTAATGATAGTGAAGAGCCTCTAAGACTCAGTATGATCGAGCCTAGCTTCAGAGAACAGTGTAGGGACCTTGCTTTAAGGATCATGCCCAGGAAGCCAGAGATATCTAGATGGAGGACTAACTTTAGGTTTTCTATTCGTTCAGTACCTGTAAGCTGTTCTTTCGATCAATGGGTTATGATTTGACATAGTATTGATACCAGTCTGCGTAAGTATTTTGGGATTATACTTCCCGCTAGCCTGACTGTTTGATTTTTGTTTTGCTCTAAGCTTACCTCTTGTTTAGATCTTTTGTTCATGTATGGCTACGCATTTGTACCAGCCTTTTCTCCTACCTAAGGATTATTGTCGAGTAGATCTCGGTAGTATGGCCTTTAGGTCTTTTTTGTCTTGTAACCTATGTATGGTGCTTCGATTTGATATATAAACCAATCATGTATTATTTTCCCTAAGTTTTAACTATGTTTTGGAAAGGATGGATTTGTGTTTATATGAAATCGAATTTTATGTCGTAATGAATGTCGATTTGTTATATTTAAATACTGTGTGTGTATTTCTCACCATTGGTTTTGTGTATCTTCTGTTTTAGTACGTATACATCGGTGTTTTTGATTATGATTTATTGAATCTTAAGGGTATTATGTTTATCTCTGTGATTTAAGAAAATCGTGTGCACAAAAGAGGGAGAAGGCCCACGAGGTTAAATCCGGGACCAACGTCTCCCACTCTTAGTCTCTCAGACCTACTAACACCTCACTACGCGTCACCAGAATGCCGCCAATGCAGGCCATGATTACGTTGAGGGGTCGTCAATCATTAAGCTGTGTTGGCAGGCAGTCTTTGAGTGACGGGCTGTTCGACCCGAACTAATGGCCGATGTATTCGCCATACCTCAGTGAACCGGTGTAGTCTGGTGAGAAAGGATTGTTATGAACTCGCAATGTGCGGGTGGAGCTGCATGCCCTATCAGACTTCTATTGAAATGTCAACCCTTATTCTTCAAAGGGTACAGAAGGATTTTTTGTTGACTGTTGGTTCGACTTGACCCTGTGGTTTGAGAGGATGGAAAACCGTGTTTCGCTATAAGTAATGTGTCGTGGAGAATCAAGTGAAGTTTCCCATCTTCTGTAATCTATATGGGGAACTGCTTCTATACATGAGTGGAATCACATGCTAGGGACAGTGACTAAAGATTGGTCGCATATGCTAATGACGTAGTCTGAGACTTGAAAAAGAAATGTGTCACTAAATATTGTCTGAGGAATGAAATCAAGAAGATGATGGGGCAGAATTATGGGAACCTAAAAGTAACACGGCACCTGCATGTGGTAGCCGACAAACCAACGTTTCCAGGAACTGGCCATTGTGAGTGACGGATGTTCCCTGAAGGAGCACTGACAAACGTTGAAAGTATATTCGGGTGGATGCTGACTCTAATTTACTCAGTGTTGTGGCAATCGAAGCCAAAGACCATGCTGGAGGTCTATTGAGGATGGCGAACTGAATTTGTTGGACTAGGAGGTATTAACACTTTGGCTGAGAGACAGACAGGAAAACAAGTGGAAGTTTGAAGCACGCCTCCTCGAAATAACCAAAACCAACAACCAAACAAAAGGCAGAACAAAGGTAGTGCCTATGCTGCACTGCGGAACGGTGACAAGAATAATCGTTTTGATAGGGACTAAACGCTCTATGTCCCAAGTGTAACTTTAACCTTTACAGGTCCTTGTATTGCAAGAATGCACTAACTGCAGATGTCTTTGGTCACGACCTTCTGGCCAAGGACCTTGTAGGAGATTCTCGGCCCTGCATCTGCAAATCAACAACAACAAACAACCACAATAACAATAACAATCATACTACTGTGTAACAACAATCGACCCGACGGGAGCCCAGAGGGGCATAATACCAATGCCATCGTTTTGACTGTGAGTGTGGGGCTCTAGGCCACTTCAGGAAGAACTGCCCCTAGTGGAAGAACAAGAATCAGGGAAATGGTAACAGTGTAGCCAGGGCTTATGCAGTGGGAGTTGCAGGGCAAAACCCAGACAACAACGTTGTGACGGGTACGTTTCTCCTAAACAACCGGTTGTCGGCTTCCCTTTTACTTGATATTGGTTGCAGTTTGATAGAAGTTTCGTGTCTACTCAATTTAGTACTTTATGAGTAATATAGCCCCCACTACATTAGATCACGATTTTATAACGTTGAATTAGTGATGGTAGTATTTTAATTTGGGTTAAATACGGTATTACTGGGATTGCCACGTTTAATTTTCTGAACCATCCGTTTCACGTCGACCTAATGCCAGGTAGAAATGGGTACCTATGAGTCTTAATTGGCATGAAGACTGGTTTGTCGATAATATATGGACCTATTATTGATGTGCTTAAGAGAGTTCATTATTCCCTTTGGGAGCGATAAATCTTAATTTTTTCATGGAGACGGATAAGTAGAAATAAACGCGGAGGACTCGATTATGTGTTAAACAGCATCTCGTGCATCCAAGGCCCAACGCTCTCGCGCTCGCTCGCGATACATGGATGTCACATCTCTTTTGGCACATATTACCATCAAGAGAGACTAGAGACATAGTCGTAGAAGAAGCCCAAACTGCTATGATGTAACGATCGTCCAAAAATTTCTACCGTGAAGTATTTCCCGTAAGACTTGCCTCGGCCTTCCACCTACCAGACTAAGTGTGGGTTTTTACATCGATCTAGTACCTTGGTACTGCACCTGTTAGCACGGGCACACCCTATAGATTATCCCCATCATAAAAATGAAAGACTTGGCGGTATCAACTACAAGAGGCTTTCCGGACAAAGGCTTTATAAGACCTTAGTTACGTCACCATGGATGAGCTCCTAGTTCTCATTCGTTAAGAAGAAAGATGGATCGTTTGTACGGGAGTATGTGCATAGTTTACTGGGATCTAAAACATAAATAACAGTGAAGAACCGTTGTCGCTACCAAGAATGTTGACTTATTTGACCAACCTTCAAGCGTCGATTGTTTAACTGCAAAGATCGATCTAAGGTCAGGTTATACCATATTGAGGGTTTCGAGAGGCAGACATCTCGAAGATGCCCTTCAGGAGGAACAGGGATGATGAGGAGTCATGTCTGTTATATGATGGATGATGCATTGAGGAGAGCATCTTAGCTCCTCCTGCCGACCCATGCGCGGTTGATGATTCAGCGCTGACCGGAACCATACCTTGCTTATTCGAGTCACGGCTAGATGTCTATCCGACCCCATGGCGCCCGGCCACCGCTTCCTCTCCGAGGAAGAGTTGCTGAGAGATTGTTAGCTCTTACCTACTAACACCACCTTCACCTCTCTCTCCATACTCATCACCAACTTCCTAGATACCCTATCCGCATTAACCCCATACTACCCACTAACCACCACCCAATGGCCCCTACATATATTGAGGGATCTCTGGGCGATCCCGAGCCTGGCTGGGATTAGACAGAGAGAATGATACTACCATCTCCCTGTTATGAGACTGAGATACCAAGATTTGTTTCCGCTTCGTAAAGTGGCCGCGTCATACTACTCATGGTCACTGGATACGAGTGGTCGGGGAGAGTTCAGGCAGCTTGAGTACTGCTAGGTCTGGTTTAGACTGCCACAGCTGGGGGACCAGACCTGTAATGGATTTGTGATTATGTTAGATGCCGCTCCAGAGACGCCAGGACGACTAGAGAGTTTAGGCGATGGTAGATTACTGGATACTTGTTAGGATATAACCTTGTTGTAGGAGCCATCTAGGTGATCTATACCAAACCACCCTAGAGGGGTGGTCCTATAGAGAGTTATTGAGTTGGACTTTACTACTGTTGACTAGGAGGATAAGATCATATATTCTCAGTTGGATGATGTACGGTATGACCGAGCTCTATTTAGAATCCCGAGTCAACATGTTGTATAGGGATAGGCCATTCCATATGCGCCACTGACCCTTCTGATGGATGAGACGGAGGGCCAGATTATCTCATGACGCTTGGGCAAGGTTTGATGGATGGAACTTTGCGGATCAGGTACATTCTGAGGGCATATCACTTCGGACTACGGTCATGGCCGCTGTAGTCCGAGATCATATGAGTTGCATGGCCAGTCAGACCCGTAGGGACAGGCAGGTTTGGGTTGATTACAGATCTGCCTGAAAGCCAGACTATCGGAACAAAGACAGTTAGTGGAGACTACAAAGATAGTGAAGAGCCTTAAGACTCAGATGATCGAGTTCAGAGACTGCAGGGGCCTGCCTATGGTCATGCAGAGAGCTAGATGTTCCAGAGGAGGCCAGTTGTTTATAGTAGCTGTTCTTAAGACTAGGTTATGATTGTCAGCTAATTTACCAGTCTGTTAAGTATTATGGAGTTTCACTCCCAACTAGCCAGACGTATAGATTATTTTGGTTGTCTAGCTACTCTGACTTTAGATCTTTTGTTCATGTACGGTACTTTGTACCGCCTACTATGTATTTCGAGTATATCTAGGTAGCTATGGCTTTATGTTATTTTGTCTGGCTAACCTTTGTATTGTTTGATCGTTTGTATATAAAACTATCATATTGTATTTTCCCGAGTTATTTATGCGAAAGGTATGTTGGATTGCTTGTATTATATGAAATCGAATTTATTGTGATTATGAATGTTCGATTTGTTTAATTTAATATGTTGTGTATCTTCACCATGTGTTGTGAACTCGTTTTTTACGTATACATCGGGTTATGATTAAGATTTTTGAAATCTAACGGGGTATTATGTTTTTCTTGTGTTTAAGATTATATTCGGCCACCAAGTGGATAGGCAACCTCGACGGTTATAAATCCCCGGCACAACTTCCACCACCAGTCACAGACCCTCTCTACCCACCACTTTCGCGTCACCTGTGCCCCAATGCGAGGCCGCTAGTGGGTTGTACGAGGAGGGTGTCAACTGCTGTGTTGGCCAGCACGTGCTACGACCCGAAATGGCGATGCATAGCCGATACCTCAGGACCGGTGTGGAGAAGGACATGAACGCACACTGTGCGGGAGTGAACCTATCAAGATCTTCATGAATGTTCAACCTCTTATTCTTCATAGGGTAAAGAAGGTCGTTTGTGGTCGACTTGACCCTTGGTGGTTTTGAGAGATATGGATACCGTGTTTCGCATAAAGTAACTTGTATCGTGGTGAATCATAGTGAATCATGAAGTTTGCCACTTGTACTCTTATGGGAATGCTCTAATATCATGGTGGAACTCACAGGTAGGACAGTGACTAACGACGGTTTCGCATTGCAAATGACTGTAGTCTGACTTGAAAATAGAAGAGTCAACTAAAATATTGTTGAGGAATGAAATATCAAGAAGATTGAGGCAGAATTATGGAACCTAAATGTACAAAGACCACCGATGTGGTAGCCTTACAACCAAGTTTCCCAGGATACTGGCTTTGCTGAGTGACAGGATGTTTTTTTTGTTTTTTTTTTTTTTTTTTATTTTGTTGTTCCCCTGAGATGACTGACAAACGTGAAAGATATATCGGTGGGATGCCTGACCTATTTACTCAAGTGTTTGTAAGGAATCGAAGCCAAACCATGCAGGAGGCTCATTGAGATGGCGGACTTGAATTGATGGATAGGAGGATTAAACACTTTTGGCTGAGAGACCAGACAAAACAAGAGAAGTTTGAAGACGCTCCTCGAAATAAACCAAAACCAACACCAATACAAAAGGCAGAACACAGCAGTGCCTATGCTGCCGGGGAAGGTGCAAGATTCGTTATGAAGGGACTAAACCTCTTATGTCCCTAAGTGTTAACTTTAACCATTACGGTCACCCCTGTATACCAAAATGCCACTAACTGCTAAGAGCTTGGCCACGCCCCATGGCTAAGGATGTAGGAGCCGAGCCTGCCAACTGCAAAATAACAACAAAAACAATCGCAAATAACCAATAACAACTCAAAACCGCTATCAACAACAACGAGTGCCCAAGGGGCTAAATACCTAATGCATAGTTTGCTTTAGTGGGGGCGCTCCTGGCCACTTCAGGAAGAATCTGCCACCAGTGGAAGACAAGAATCAGGGAAATGGTAACGGTTTGCTAGCAAGGGACATATGCAGGGGCAGTTGCAGGGCAAAACCCAGACAAACAACGTTGTGACGGGTCCGTTTCTCCTAAACAATCGCTTGGGCTTCCATTTTATTTGATACGGGGGCAGATTGAAGTTTCGTGTCTACTCACAATTTTAGTACTTTGATTTATATAGCCCCCACTACAATTAGATCACGATTATAACGTTGAATTAGTGATGGCTATAGTATAATTTGGCGTAAATACTGGGTATTACTGGGTTGACCACGTTTAAATTTTCTGAATCCATCGTTTCACGTTCGACCTAATGCCTGTAGAAATGCTCGGTACCTATGACGTCATAATGGGCATGGACTGGTTTGACGAAATATCAGGCCTTTATTGACTTGCCCCTTAAGAAGATCGATTGTTTCCCTTTGGGAGCGAAATCTTTATTTTTTCATGGAGACGGAAAGTAGAAATAAACGCGGGACTCGATTAAACATCATCTCGATGCACCAAGGCCCTAGTAAGTATCCTGCTACAAGGATGTCACTTCTTTTTGGCACATGCATTTCATCAAGGAGACTAGAGACAAGTCGAAGAAGTAAGCAATGCAAGATGTAACGATCGTCAAAAAATTTTCCGAAGTTTTTCCCGAAATAAGACCTTGCCAGGCCTTCCACCTACTAGACAAGTGGATATTGCACATCGATTTAGAACCTGGTGTGCTCCTGTAGACGGGCACCCTATCGATTAGCCCCATCAGAAATGATAGAATTGGCTGATCAACTACAAGAGCTTTCCGACAAAGGCTTTATAAGACCTAGTTCGTCAACATGGGGAGCTCCAATTCTTTTCGTTAAGAAGAAAGAATGGAGACGTTACGGTTGTGCATTGATGTATCGGGAACTAAACAAACTACAGTGAAGTAACCGTTATCCGGCTACCAAGTTTGATGACTTATTTGACCAACTTCAAGGGTCGAGTGTTTACTCAAAGATCGACCTAAGGTCAGGTTATCACCAATTGAGGGTTCGAGAGGAAGACATCTCGAAGACTGCCTTCAGAACTCGATATGGACATTATGAATTCCAAGTTATGGCATTTGGTCTTGTCCAAGCAACCTGCCTGTGTTTTTGGACCTCATGTACCTGAGTATGCGAAACCTTTATCTGGACAATTATATGGTCATTATTGACGATATTTTGATTCTATTCCAAGAACAAGCTAAGAGCACGAGAGCATCCTGAAGATAATATTGGAGTTGTTGAAGAAAGAGGAGTTGTATGTCAAAATTTTCAAGTGTGAATTTTGGATTCCCTAAAAGTCCTACAGTTCCTCGGTCACGTGATTGTTAATAAAGGCATTCATGTGGATCAGCCAAGATCGAATCGTTAGAAAAGATTGGCATCATTCCTAGTCAACCAAAGGTGAGTAGAGTTCGTCAGTTTTTAGGTCTTGCTTGCGGTTTTATCGACATTCATTGAAGGGTTTTCAAAGTTCGTCCAAACACAATGAACAGTCACTCAAATAGTAGTCAAGTTTGAGAGGGCGGGACAAACAGAAGAAGCGTTCCAGTTATTGAATAACAGAAGTTATGTAAGTCTGCCACCCATATTTATAGGCTGTACCCGAAGGAAGTGAAAGTAATTGTATGGTTATACTGCGATGCTTCATAAGAAGGGTGTTGGCCGCTGATGTTGATGCCAAGGGAAAAGGGTTATATCTGTATAATTACGCCAGTTATAAGATCCATATAGATGAACTATACTACTCCATGATCTGCGAACTTTGGTAGCGTCAGTGTTTCGCTCTAAAAGATTTGGAATCGTATTTGGCTATCTATCTGTATGGTACCAAGTGTACGGTTGTTCATCGGATCATAAGAGTTTTATAGCATATTCTTTAATCAGAAGGAATTTGAACATGAGACAACGCCGATGGTTAGAGTTGCTTAGTGATTATGATTGCGAGATTCGTTATCACCAGGGGAAGGCAAATGTCGTTGCTGTTGCTTGCTGGTTGAGAGGAAAGAACGGGAACCACCCGTTTTGTTTTAAGAGTTCGAGCCTTTAGTCATGACTATTAGCTTGGATTCTTCCTATGTAAATTTTGAATGCTCAGACTGAAGCCACGCGAATCCAGGAGAAACATCAAGAATGGAGGATAGTTGGAGGTATGCTGATTGAAAATGCTAAATATCCAGAGGCAATAGAACAGAAAAGTTAGACCTCGTACGGATGGAACCCTATGCCTCTAATGGAGAGGTTGATTACCTTGGTTATGGCGATTTTGCGGACTTGTGATCATGCTCGAGTCCTACAGTCCGAAGTATTCTATCCTTCCAGAGTTCTCCGAGAAAAAGCGAATGATGTATACAAGAGTAAAGAAACCTATTTGGGTGGGCTCCATTATGAAAGCTGATATCGCCCACCTATCGTTTGCAAGTGACCTTTGACTGTGCTAAGGGTTAAGGTCCGCAACATCAGAGACAGAATCGGGATTTGATTGGTATAATCCCGACGTTACCTCATTGGAAGTGGGACAATATCACGATGGATTTTGTCACAAAGCCCTTCCTAAGTTTCACAAGGGGTTATTATGACACTAATGTGGGTTAATTCGTTGCAACGTCCCTCCCCCCAGTCTTACAAGTCCGCAATCTTTATGCCTCCATGAAAGAAACTGACACTCGGAAGAAACTAGCGAGAATGTACCTAATGGAGGAAGTTAGTAACAAGGCATGGAAATACCGGTCTCGATGTATTTGTGATCTGTTTGACACTAGGATTGCATCAAATTTCTGTGGACGGTCACTTAGAAAGCTTTGGGTACATGTTTAGATATGTGCTTCGGCATATCATCCGCAAATACTGCTACGGGGATCAAAGGAGGAGAACATTCAATCTCTCGAAGATATTGCTTAGTGCTTGTGGTCTTACTTCCTTTTTTATGTCTGATCGTTTTGTGATCGCACTTATGGAAATGGTTGGGTTATACATTTTCCATTGGTCGAGTTTTGAATACATAACTGTTATCATGTAGCATTAAGGCTGCACCCTTTGGGGCAACTTTACGGTAGAAAATGTCGCTTCACCTTGTTTGTTGGGCTGAAGTTGGAGAAAGTTCAACCTCTCACCGGTCCAGAGGATAGTACTAAGAGACGACTGAGAATAAATCATTCAAGTTAAGCAAAGGATGCAAGCCCGCTCGTGATAGGCCAAAAGAGCTGACACCTGATTTGAAAGGCGTAAGCCGTTGGAGGTTTGAAGTTGGAGATATAAAGTGATTGCCTCAAGGTTTCGTCTTGGAAAGGGGTAGGGGTAGTAGTACGTTTTGGCCAAATAGGCGGAACTTACATCACAGGTTTGTTGGACCTTTCAAGGCATAATAAAAAGGGTTGTGGAGACGTTGCATACTTAGCTCGAGCTTCCTGAGGAATTCCTGAGTCAGAGTGTAGTTCATAATAAATTTCAGTGTCCAACTTAGAAGAAAAGTGTCATGCCGTACGACCCTTAGCCGTTTCGTTGAGACGGACTTCATTTTTGATGACAAGCCTTCAGTTTTGTCGAGGAACCTATAGAGATCATAGATGTGAAGTTAAACGATTGAAGCCAAAGCCGTATCCCTATTGAGTCAAGGTTAGATGGAACTCAAGAGAAGGTCCAGAGTTTTACATGGGAAGCGAAGATCCAATTCGGAATGACAATACCGACATATGTTCTCATAAGACCGGCTCCGTCGTCAAGTGCTGCCGTCTTTAAGCCTCTGAGGACAAGGTCTCTAGCTAACCGGGGGAGATATAACACCTCGTGTTTAGGTCTATTGTATGCATTATGTAAATTCACAATTTATTTTTAGGGGTTTACGCGTTTACTCTGAAACCGTAGGTACGTGTAAGATTAAATCGGAAAACTAAAAATGATCATCTCATGTAAGTACGGGCATTAACAGGAGGTAAATGGTTACATCAAGATAAGATGTTATATGATTATTCATAAGGTAATTTAATGACTTTGGTCTATCTTTTTTTTATTTTGGCTTACCGTAAAATGCTTACGCTTTCGCGATTATAAAATGGTTTAGGCATTACCTCCGTGGGAGTTCCAAAACCTAATACGCCCTAAACGAATACCCAGATTATACCCTAATACACAAATAAATATATAAAAATAACATCATATTATTTATACGTAGTATATATTATATATTATATATATATATATATATATATATATATATATGCCGAAATTTAAAGGATAAAACCAAGAAGTTACAACTTGTACATAATATCTAGATATTATAAAGATATTTAAGAAACAAACTCTTACACCTTTATCAACTTGACTTGTTAACCTTGAGCTAGGGTTAGAAAGTAACCATGGTTAAGTTAATGAGATATTTTTACTATAAATACACATGCATGCATAAGTAAACTCTACCTTTACTCTTTACATGCAAAAATTCATTTTCTTCCTCTCTTTTATACTCCAAAACCCACGGCTCATTTAAGCCATACAAACAAATCCATACTTTGATTTTCTAAGATTATACAAGCATATACACAACATACTTAAGGTATTCTAAGAAGGTTTCAAGGGTTGGTTAAGCTTTGAAAGGGTTTTTTTAGCATGTTATTGCAAAGATTAGGGTTTCAAACCTAATCTAGGATTTATCAAGCCTAGTAAGCTTTGGTTTTGATCTAAACACGGGTTTAGAACTTATTTCTCATCCTCTTACATCGATCTTAAGGTTTTCTTAAATTACTTTATACTTTTATTTCTTATGATTTTATGTAGTTATATGTTAATTTGGCTATAATCACCTCTAAGGACTTTTTAAATATGTAAAATGAGTTGATTAATTAAGAGTTTATGATTTTTATGCACTTTTTATCATGTCTATATTGTCATATATATCATGAAAAATGCAATATAAAAGGTAGGTTAAACTATGGAGTCTGTTTATAAACATGTTTAGGTTAAATTAGGGTTTTATCAGTTTTTCTTAATCTATCACATAATGAAAAGATAATGATAATAAATTGTTAAAATTGTTAAATGGACTTTTACAATGGACTTTGGATGATCTTGGAATTATTATATGTAAAACATATGCTCAAAATATGGTTATAAGAGTTTTTTATAGTTCAAACTACTAAAATTATTTAGTTAATACTTAAAACAATTGAGTTGGTTGGTTTTTATAAGCTGAAATATATGATATACTTAGGCTGTTTTATTCGCAATTTTAGACAGTAGGTTTGGATTTAATATAATACATAATACGTCTTGTGACGATTCCGAAATGATAAGAAACTTGAAAAAAACGATCTTAACGAAAAAAGTTACGGTTTAAATTACGAGTTTACGACGCTATAAATACTTTTATAATAACTATATTTTTTTAAAAGTTACTATTCATTAAACGCAACTCTAATATTTTTAAAACATCTAAAGTTATGATTTATAACTTTTAATTACGAGATCTACTCGAAAGAATCTGCGATAAGAATACGGGAACTATAACGAATAAAACTACGACATTTTCGATAATTAAAGTTTATAAAGTAATTTGTTATAAACTTCTAACGATGAACTGGAATAAGTTACTATTCATTCAAGCCGGACTCCATACTTTATAAAATATAATTCCTCTTTTATATAACAAAACATACTCGAAGGAATACTACTACATCGGGGGATTAAAACGAAATAACGTTATTAGATTTACAAGTTTACGCCTAATTAAAGCCTAATAACGAGGCTAACTATGCTGTCATGAACTAGTAATTTTACTATTCATCGCAGAATTCTAAAAAAAAACGATGAAAATGTAATATTGTCGGTCATCTTTGCTTTTGTCTTACTACGAAGATGTGGTCGTTTTAAAGAAACGCGAGAAACGAGGCTCTAAAACGACCAAATTAGTCATTTTTTACGAAAAGCTATATTTATAATACGTTTTCCACTCTTTATAAACTTATTTTACTAATACGATTAGTTGGTGATTTTGCTATATAGAATAATTGAGTGGTTTTCAAAGTGCCCTATAATACTAGGGAGTTTCATAATGAAGGCCTCCCTTTTCGGGATGGCGTATCGACGAAGTTGTTGGATTTACGATTTAATGTTGTCCTAACTCCTCTGTACGTATGTCACTGCCTCTTTAATATATGATAGCCTGAACGATAGTACGAATGTTAACATCTATTAAGATTGTATTCAATGTGTATCCAAATTAAAGTACTCAGTACTTATACGACTCTTAATTTTTAAAAGTTGCATTTTACTCTGGTCTTGGTGACGTGTTTATCTTGTGATTATTTTACGTATTATTCTGCCTACTCAAGGTGAGTTCTAGCCCCACTTTTACTAGGTTTTACTGAATTTACTATTCTATTTGGGGTGGAAACATGCTTTGTTTTATAAATTGGACGCTAAGTGTTTTAAAGTATATTGACTTATGTGTTGCCTAAGTTGCGGATAACCCTCCTGAAGCCCATAATCATGACGCTGTCTCAAGTTTGCACATAGATGTATCTTGTTAATTGCTATTATTGTAGTGAGCGCGAATGTTCATATAATTTGATCTATTGGGATTAACCTCCAACGTTTGGGTGATGTAGCTATCACTGGGAACGATCGTTGACCATGTCGGACTTGAGATGTTTGCGGGTTACAACATCTGTTACGGGTGCAAAATAGACTGCTTAATATAGCTAAATATAGGTTGAGCTTCGGTTGTCATGGAGATTAGTGCAACAGTAAAGTAATCTGGTTTTGGGTGATTGTTGGCCATCTTATGTTGTGACATCACAGGTAAGTCTTGCTGGCGTCCTTGCATAATTTAAATACATAAACCTCATGAATTTCACAACATTTTGTTGACGTTCTTAAGCAATGTTTATCAGGAGGTCAATAGGCACGAATTCGGTGCAGGAATGCCATTGGTGTTTGTTTTGGATTGCACTGTTTAAATGATTTATGTGCATCATGTTTTGGGGAAATCTATTGTTATCTTTTGTAATATTAAACAAAGAACAAGTAAAGCTTTAAGCTTTTGTAATATGTCTTTGAATTAAATCCAATGTATAAATTTTAAATGACTTTTGTGTCGTTCTTATATATATCTTGTGCTGTTGATCTTGAAGTAACATGCCCCGGATCCTTATTCCGCTGCGACCCATTTTGGGGGTGTTACACCACATGTACCATATAGTCTCCATGTCAAAGGATCATACATATATCTTTGTAGCTTCACAGCACATCATCTTTATCTGGTTCAAACAACCTTTTCAGTTCAACCCATAAAGCCTCTTTATTTCTTCACTGTTAGTTATGCTGATATAAATCTTTCTTTTACTAAACTCCATAATGTAACAAGGTCTTCTCTATCAAATCCTATAAGCATATCTTCAAAGACTTGATATGCCTCTATGATGTTTCTAACCTTGATAATCTTCTAATATTTTCTTGATCCTTTAGTATGAATTTCCCAGTCTATGATAGGATATTTTACTTGTAAAGCTTCTACCTTAATTTCTTCTACTGGAACTATCTCCATCATCTTCTTAAGTTCTTCTTTAGATAATTCTTTTGGTTCTTCAGTAGGTTGTTATTAAATAGGTTCTGACCTTGAAGCTTCAGCCGGTCCTTATCTCCTTGCAATACTCCCTTGAAAGTAGTGTCTCTTCTGCAATTCTCTTTGTCTTTTCAACTTCTGTATCCTTCTTAAACAAAGTTTGTATCTTATTATACTCTTCTTCAAATATGGGTGCTTATGGTCATCATCATTAGCCTGCATTCGTTTGAAGTAACCCTTCTTGTATCCAGCTTATTCTTCAAATAAATCATCTTATTCTTCTTGCTTGAGCTACTAATATGGTTTCTTCTTGAGAGCTTTCGATATCTTTTCTATAGTATCATGATGTCGTCTTGAACTTGTTCAGCAACAGTATTCCAGTCAATATTATCAGTTTCTTCCCTTTCATCCAACTATTTTTGTAACTCTAGGAATTTTTCAAAATCAATCCTTTCTTGTTTTTCTCTTGATATAACTCTTGCCATTTCTTCATCATTTAGCTTCTGAGATTATCCTTTCATCAGTACTAATTCTGTATTTACTTGAACTTCCTCTGCCCAGTACTAAAAAGACCTCCAGTAGTACTATCTCTTGAACTGTCAGTACTTCTTCTTCTAGTGTAGGTCTTTACTCTTTCTCTGGATGCATCTGCAAGGATCTTAGCTGCACTGAGAACACTTAATTGAGCATCAGAACTCTCTTGGCATTGTTCTTCACCTTGTGTAACTTTTGTAGGAGTAAGCTGCTACAATTTAAATCCTTTACCTAAGTAAATTTCCTCTATCATACTTTTCTTTTGAAGATCATCATCAGTCTGATTCAAATTAATCTCAAATTATTCATATTCTGTCTCTGTCATCCTCCCCTGTTTGGAAGTATCCTCTTAAACTAGATCCTCCTCATCATTAGAAATTACCATCCTTGCCTTTCTATTTTCTGTGGTAGATTTTAGCTTGGCTTCTAAATGTTTGACCTTCTTCACCAACTTTTGTCTAAGAGCACTTTACCATAGAATTTCTGATTCTGTTTGTGATCATCCTCCAAGCTGGCTGACCTTGTGTAAAGATAATCTTTGGTACCTAATTCTGTCATTCATTTAGTTTCTTGTGCCCTCATCACTTCTAGTGTGTGACCTCTGAAGAGAAGGTAAATCTGGCATGAGAGATGGTGTCTGAGTTTTAGTTGGATGTGATGTGGTGAAGGAATCAGTGATAGGTTCAGTTATAGGTACTTGAGAAGGTTGTTCTTGTGATGACATTGGTTGAGATGTTGTGGGTTGTGAGGTAGGTGGAGAAGCAATGGGTGTGTGTTGGGACTCAACAGTGAGTGTTGGTCCTTCACCCTGACCAGGTTGGTCATGAATCAGCATAGTATCAAATAGAGGTATGTGTACCCCTGAAAAACCTTGTTTCATGTTGCTAAAAAGTTTTTGTGTTAAAGAAGGAGCAACATATGTTCTGTTATGTTGATTAAGAAGCCTTTTCTTTTTATTCAAAATGATTTGTATAAATCGTGGATACATCAAAAAATTTGTTTTACTATCCACATTTTTCACCATACCATCAAAAATTAGTTTTGAAAACTTAAAAGTCCTGGTTGTAGCTAAACAAATGATTGCAGTTGCAATATTACTAGAAAATTGTTCCCATGAAGTTTTCTTAGGACTTAAACAATGTTAAAAATTTATGGGTGTTGGAAATTTTTCAAGAATCTCCATTGGGGTGAAAATTTACCTTTTTGAAAAGTAAGTTTGTCATCATTTGAAACATACCCCATTAGAGTGAGCTGATCAAAGATTTCAGTATTAGGCAAAGAACTAATACCATCTGCATCTGCTAATTGGAGATGTCTCCTAACAGATGCTTCAGTAATAGCAATTATTTTCCCATCAACTGTGACAGTTATCTGTTGTTCTCCATCATTGATTGTATCGACAGTAACAGCCTGCCAAAATTATTCAATTAGAGAAACATATATAGTAGGATTTGTAGTTAAAGCATACCTGATATGGCTACCAGCAAGAAAGTCTACTATCTGATGGAATTCCTCACTTCCAGTTGGCTTTTGAAGAAAAGCCACCATGTTATGCTTGTCGCAGAAGTCCATATTAGCCATGTGTATATAAGTTATGAACAAAATACTTTTTGTGAGTGCCTGGATTTAAGACTCGATTTATAAGGAATTAGAGTTTGGTAAAAGCAATTGAGATTTTATAGAGAGTATATTAAGGTTTTGAAAGCGGATAATAATAATGCGATTAATTTTATTTTAGCTTTAAAAGAAATTGTGTAAATAAGGTTAAAAGATTAAAATTATCTAATTTAAGAACCTCTATATACTTCAGTCGTTGCGTACAAAACCTCAGTTGCGTAAAAACCTCAACGGTAATATTTAAAGAGCTGAAAATCTGTTATTGACCAAACAGTGTAACCGGTAACCCATCAGTACTAATACTAGCCTAGCAGTATCAACTTTTGTCTAGCAGTACTAATATTTTATACCCATCAGTATTAATAATTTGCCTAGCAGTATTAACTTTTTCTCCAATAATCATGCAACAACATGCCTCTATTCATCACAAACATACTAAAAACAACTGGATAGACATGTGAGACTTCATGAGGATCCATATTTATGCATAACCCATGGATAGAAGTCAACAACTGTTAACCAAACCAAAATACTACATTTGACCCATTTCTTCCCAAATTTAACCTCAAGGCATCCCACCATCTTAGTTGAAAGTATAGTTTTTGGCAAACTATCAGCCATCAACAGATTTGATTATTCTTTACCAGTTGTCATTTGCCTTGGAATAGCCAATTCTTTCTTGTCTATTAGACATGGTGAATTGATGACCATTTGTTGTGTGGTGTACAACCAACACTAAAAGGACATTCATGCTATCATCAATATCCTCCCCTCAACTCCAACCATACAGCATTTTCACCAAATCAGCATATTCATTATTAATCAAATAACCTTTAAGCTCTAAACCTGCAAAATGTTAAGCATAAAGAAACACAATCCAAAACATCTTGCATACTGCTCATAAGAGAATTAGTTTCTCTTGGGGATCCAAGTCATTACTGACTTGAGTCTGCCTGTTGGATCAACATAGTCAAATTGCTTACAACTGTATGATCCACTATTTTTGGAAATATGATCTAGTACCTTTATTTTAGGTCTCCAAACCTAGCATGCTGAGGACTTAACAGCATTAATCCCTTGTTCCCCAACGGCACTTGTCACTCTGTTTCCCTTAGCAGTATTAACAGAATTTATCTTAGCGGTATTAACCAATGTTGCAAAAATCGCGAGTCGCTAGCGGGGCGGTCGACCACCCTGTAGCCTGTAATCGGTCAAGGCGCGATTAATCGGTGATTAATCGGTTTTGCAAATTTTATATATATATTTCAAAGTTACTTGTATGAGACGGATACAACACTTTAAATACACTAAAATTAAATGAGTTCAAAGTTACATTGTTCAAAACATAGACATAGATAATAAAAGTTAACAGTTAACAATTCAAAGTCACATTGTAAAAAAATGTTTGACTTTCGTTGACCGATTTGGCCGATTTGGCCATTTTTTCTGATTTGATCGATTTTTGACCGATTTGACTGGTTTTTTACCGATTTTTGACCAGACCGATTTTTCACCCGATTTGCCTTATTTTCCAAGGTGTATGGCCGAGTAGCGATTACCAGGCCGCCTAGGCCGATTTTTGCAACATTGGTATTAACTTTGTCATTCAAATTTTTGTTTTTAAGTGCTTTTTGTTGGTAAAAAGGTCTCCTAGATAGTGAATGTGACTTCCTAAAAGCATTTGGTCTTGTTTTTGCAGCATTCACAAAGGATTTAGGTACAACAGTATTAATAGGCCTGGCAACACCAACTGGTACTATGCCAGACTTGGTTAAAACTGCTATTGGAACAAAATTCCTTCTAGAATTAGAGAAATTTTGATGATTAACCCTCATAGCATTATTCCAAACTGGTCTGACTTTATTTTGACCAGTTTCCTTTTTCACATTGTTCAACACAGGTTTTTGTACCATCTTTTTATCATAAAAATCACAGTCTTTAATTAGATGGTTAAAACTCCCACACACAAAACAAGCTTTCTTTGTAATCTGAAACCCAACTCCTAATTTCTGAGTTTTTATTTCATTCCATTTTGTTCTGTTATTCCTAAGATTTTGACTAACTTTCTTAGGTTGATTAGCTTGCTTAAGTTTATGTTAAACATTATCAGATTTTAATACCATTACTTCAGAATCATCCTCATCACAATCAGAAACTCAATCTTTAATTATTGGGGCATCTGTAGTTTTGTTAATATCATTTTTGGGAATTTTCACAGACACCCTTATTTGCCTTAAATCCATAGCCTTCAAATTTAGGCTGTTAAAACTCCTTAAGACCAGAGTTGGACAAATCAATAGTTGGGGGTGCAAATTAGCCTGTAGGTGGAGGTGGAACAGCATTATACCCTACACCTTTTCTATTGTTATCAGAAATTTGACTCCCTATCGATTTATCTAGGCTCTTAGAGGCATTTTCAAAATTGTCAATTTTAATCTGATTGCTCTCTTTTTCTTTCTTAAGTTTTTCTATTTGAATATTAAGAGCATTGATTTTTGAGTCTTTAAATGAGGCATCTCTTTTTAAAACAACAATTTGGTCACAAAACATAACCTCATTCTTTTTTTAGAAGACAAGTTGTTCTTCTACAGAAGCTAGACGTCTTTTATAGGTAGCTAGATTAAACTCAGATTTATTAAATTCTACTCTTAAATTATCAAGCTGAGTTTTAAGAGTTTCAAAGGATTTAAGACAAGTGTTAGAATAAGTTTTGTTATTATGTACCTCTGAATCTGAGAAATCTATAAGAGCCAAGTTGGTAAGGACTTCCTTATCTGCCATGTAGCTCCAATCAAAACCAGCTCAATCAATAGCCACCATTGCCTTAGAAGCTGTTTCTCCACATTCACAGTCCTTCTTGAGTTGTCTTGATTCCTAGCCCTGCCTTTTTGGTTCCTAGGACCTTTGCATTCCCTTGCAAAATGTCCCATATTATGACAGTTGAAACATTCTACCTTGGACTTGTCATATCCTACAGTATCACTTCCATTGATAGTGATCTTCTTCCCAGTTCTCTGGTAATACCTCTTTGCTCTCATACTCAGTAGTTCCAATTGCCACTTCAAATCCATTTCTTCAAGATCATCTTCATGGATTTGTTCTAGGTCTTCATGAACAAGTTGAGACCCATTTGGTTGATTGGCCAAGAATGCATAGACAGTGGCATCACTTAAGTTAGCTGTGTTATCATGAGTACTAACAGTACTAACTGAAGAGTTAGTAGTACTAACTTGAACATTAGCAGTATTAACTTCATTGGTACTGCTAGGAGTTGAAACAAAGGCCATATTCTGAGAGCCTGAATTTGAGCTTGATGTAACAGTTCTTTTGACTTCTTGTTCAACAATCTTAAAATTATTGTAGAGATCATCAAAGCTCATTGAGTCAAGATCTGGTTTGTTCCTCCAGACCACCACATGAGTGTTCCATTCAGAAGGCAAACTTCTCAAGAACTTTAAATTAAGATATTCTTGAGAGATGTTTTCACCCAAGATGGCTAACTGGCTAACAATTTTCTAAAGCCTGTTAAAGATAGAGTCAAGTGACTTTATGCTTGGAGCATTGAAATTTTCATACATCTACTTCAGAAGTGTCTTTTGAGTCTTCTTTGTGGCATCATTGCCATCAAATCTTGTTTGTATGGTAGCAAACAAAGTCTTGGTATCCTTGTATTGATTAAAATTTAATTGATGTTCATTTGGAAGTGCCATTAGCAACATACTTCTGGATTTTACATCATTCTTCTTTTGGGTCTTCTCTTCAGTAGTAACAGGACCTGGTATTGTTGAAGTAAAGGTACCATCTGCATTTGCTGTTGTTCGTGGTACAGGATTGAAGGAATTGCCATTTTCTATGATATCCCATAGAGCATAGTCTTGAATTTTAAAGTATTGCTCTATTTTGAGTCTCCACATCTCATATTTACCTTGCTTGAGAAGTGGCAGTTTTACAACAACATTAGTTTGTGTAGTTTCTAGATCCATCTCTTTTGTAAAAAGAGTTCTTCTTTGTTTGTTTCTTCTAGATCAAAGTTTTAGAACACAAGGCTTTGATACCACTTGTTCATCCCTTTTTAACAGATCTTTGATTAGCTTGTTAAAGCATTAGTTGTCTTAGATAGATCTAAATCAACTATGACAGAAACCTTGAGTAATATATAAAGATTATACGGAATCTAATCTTTATACACCAGAAGAGCAATAAAGCAATGTAACAGTAACACAAGATCTTTCTCTTAACTCACAATATATTGAATGATTCACAAAACAACTATATGTTTTGCCTAATAGCTATGACTTTTCTATGTATTTCTAACTATGTCGTAGGGTTCCTTTTATACACTAAGGAAAACCCTAATGGGCTTACAAAACGCGTTAAGTGATCATGCATATCTATTCCTAATATATCTCATGCATATCACATAAGCAGTACTAACTTCTTATACTAACAGTACTAATAAACTAACATTTTGTACTGGTAGTACTAACTATAACTAACAGTACTAACTATTACAACTAGCAGTACTAATAACTTAGTTTATTTTCTTCAATCTTTAGTAGCAATACAAATCTTCAAATAGCAGTACTAAGTCCTTTCATCAGTATAAACTTATAGAAGCCCTTAATTCCTAACAATTGAGCATATAATTCCACCTACACCACCTAGAGATACTGAGCCTCATGTTGGATCACCCATTCCATTATCTTCGTCTTCATCAGTAGGATCTTCATCACCAGTTAGGTCAACTACACCACCACTAGACTATCCCTTTGATGAGTCTATCTTCGCAGAGTTAGATAACTCATTATGGATCATACCGCGACCACTGAAAAGTGAACCAGTCCCCGAGAAACCTAATGAGTCAGATGCTTATTAGAGTACCCATCTCTGGAAGTCTTAGATTCCAAAAATTTTCCGTTATATCCTGTAAAGTAATATCAAACGATGTGTATTTCTTTGTTAGAACTTGTACCAAATAAGTATCTATGTCAAATGATTTCAATATCACTATGTATGAAAATTATGATTATTATACAAAGACTTGTGATATGACTATATCATTGTATGGATTCTTATTTTGTGTTGTCTTGTAAATGTTGATAGAATGGCTCTCAAAAGGACATCAACATCTGCAACACCAGCCATGACTCAGACCGCCATCAGAAAACTAGTTGCTGATAGTGTTGCCGCAGCTCTGGAAGCACAAGCTGTTATCTTGGCAAATACTGACAATACCACTAGGAATACCGGATAAAGTGGAACTCCTGTAGCAAGAAAATGTAGCTACAAAGAGTTTATGAGCTGCCAACCTTTTAATTTCAAAGGTACGGAAGGGGCTGTTGGCCTCATTCACTGGTTTGAATGAACTGAATCGGCATTTTCCCATAACAATTGTACCAAGGACTGCAAAGTGAAATTTGCTACTGGTACTCTAACTGAAGAAGCTTTATCTTGGTGGAATTCATTCGCCCAGCCTATTGGAATAGATGAAGCCTACAAGATTCCCTGGTCCGAATTGAAAAAGCTCTTAATAAAGAAGTATTGTCCCCGAACTGAGGTTAAGAAAATGGAAGATGAATTTTACAATCTGACTGTAAAAGGAAATGATCTCAAGACTTACGTTAGAAGATTCTAGGAATTGGCAGTTTTATGCCCAACTATGGTGCCAAATTCTGAGAAACTTATGGAAGTCTTCATCGGGGGATTACCCAGAAGTATTGAAGGAAATGTTACCGCTTCAAAGCCTCAAACTTTGGAGGAAGCCATTACCATAACCCAGAGGTTAATGGATCAAGTAACAAAGCACAATTCTGTGCAAGGAACTAATGATCACAAACGAAAGTTTGATGATAGAAGAACCTTCACCAACAACAACTACCAAAACAACCATAACAACAACAATAACAACCGCAACAATGATCACCAACAACAACAGAATAGAAGGCAAGAAACCGTCAGGGCTTATGCTGTCACCCCAACTGAAAACAATAGGTATACTGGAAGCCTTCCCCTGTGTAAGAAATGCACCCTGCATCACACAGGACCTTGCACTGTCAAGTGTCAGACTTGCAACAAGGTAGGTCATCAGACCATGAACTACAAGAACAAGGGGCCTGCCACTGGAAGCAACCTGCAACCAGTATCAGTGATTTGTCATGCCTGTGGGGAGAAAGGGCATTACAGAAATCAGTGCCTAAAAGCAAACAACAGTGTCCATGGGAGAGCATACATGCTGAGGGACAAGAATGCTCACCAAGATCTAAATGTAGTCACGGGTACGTTCCTCCTAAACCAACATCTAGCTAGAGTATTATTTGATTCAGGAGCCGATAAAAGTTTCGTATCCATATCTCTTGCTTCTATGCTTAATATCCCACCAATTACACTAGATACCACTTATGACATTGAAATGGCCGATGGAAACCTAGTAGGCACTAATACCGTTATCCAGGGTTGCACCTTGATTTTGCTAAACCAACCCTTCAAAATTGATCTCATGCTGATTAAACTCGGTAGTTTCGACATCGTCATTGGTATGGATTGGTTATCCAAGTATCATGCTAGAATTATCTGTGACGAGAAAGTCGTCTACATCCCCATCAACGGTGAAACTTTGATCATCCGAGGTGATCGAAGTAAAACTCAACTAAGTCTCATATCCTGTATTAAAACCGAAAGATATATATCCAGGGGATATCAAGTTTTCGTAGCCCAAGTAATGGAGAAGAAGTCAGACGAAAAATGACTAGAAGATATACCAGTAGTTAGAGAATTTCCAGAAGTTTTTTCTAAAAATCTACCCGGCCTTCCTCCGGTTCGCCAAGTAGAATTCCAAATCGATTTAATTCCAGGAGCGGCACCAGTAGCCCGAGCACCTTACAAATTAGCTCCTTCAGAAATGCAGGAACTATCTAACCAACTACAAGAATTAGCAGACCGAGGTTTTATCCGACCAAGTACTTCGCCTTAGGGAGCTCCTGTCTTATTTGTTAAAAAGAAAGACGGATCTTTCAGAATGTGTATTGATTACCAGGAGCTGAATAAACTCGCCGTAAAGAATCATTACCCATTACCCAGGATCGATGATTTATTCGACCAACTTCAAGGTTTGAGTGTTTACTCGAAAATTGATTTAAGATCAGACTATCACCAACTGAGAGTCAGGGATGAAGATATTCCCAAGACTGTTTTCAGAACACGATACGAACACTATGAATTCCAAGTAATGCCATTTGGTTTAACTAACGTGCCTGCTGTGTTCATAGATCTCATGAACCGTGTGTGCAAACCATACTTCGATAAATTTGTGATAGTGTTCATTGATGATATACTCATCTACTCCTGTAACAAAGAAGAACACGCAGATCACCTGAGAATAATACTGGAATTACTCAAAAAGGAGAAATTATATGCCAAGTTCTCCAAGTGTGATTTCTGGATCAGTATCATGCAATTTCTCGGGCACGTGATTGACAGTCAAGGAATTTACGTTGACCCCGCCAAGATTGAAGCAGTTAAGAATTGGGCATCTCCTACTACACGTATAGAAGTACGCCAATTCTTAGGACTTTCCGTCTACTACCGGAGATTCATCGAGGGTTTTTCGAAGATAGCAAAGCCTTTGACTGAATTAACCCAGAAAAACAAGAAGTGTATATGGGGAGAAAACCAAGAATCAGCTTTCCAACTACTAAAACAGAAGCTTTGTGAAGCTCCAATCTTAGCATTACCAGAAGGGAACGACGATTTTGTTGTTTACTGTGACGCATCACATCAAGGTCTGGGAGTGGTGTTAATGCAAAGAGAAAAATTTATTGCATATGCATCTCGACAACTTAAGCCTTATGAAGAGAACTATACCACACACGACCTCAAATTAGGAGCAGTAGTGTTCGCTCTTAAAATTTGGAGACACTATTTGTATGGAACAAAGTGTATTGTGTTCACTGATCATAAAAGTCTTCAGCATATCCTTGATCAGAAAGAGTTGAACATTAGACAACGCCGTTGGTTAGAATTGCTCACAGATTACGATTGTGAGATTCGTTACCATCCTGGAAAGGAAAATGTTGTAGCAGATGCCTTAAACCGAAAGGAACGAATCAAACCACTCCGAGTTAGAGCATTAGTCATGACCCTTCACCTAAAATTACCATCACAAATCCTCGAAGCCCAAACTGAGGCGATTAAAGAAGAGAACATCAAAGCTGAGAACCTGCGAGGAATGGACAAAGCATTTGAAGTACGTCCTTATGGAACTCGTTGTATCAAGGGTCAAAGTTTGTTCCCACTTTTTGGTAATTTAAGGAACTTAATCATGCGTGAATCCCATAAATCAAAGTATTCCATCCACCCAGGTTCTGACAAGATGTATCAGGATCAAAAGAAACTCTAATGGTGGCCTAACATAAAAGCAATTATCGCTGAATATGTTGGCAAATGTTTAACATGCTCTAGAGTTAGAGCAGAATGTCAGAAGCCATCCGGCTTACTGATACAACCAGAGATTCCTACATGGAAATAGGAAAGAATAACGATGGACTTCGTTACAAAACTACCCAAAACATCAAGCGGACATGACACAATTTAGGTCATTGTAGACCGCCTTACCAAATCAGCACATTTCATCCCTACCAGAGAGACAGATAGTATGGAAACCCTTACAAGGTTATATATAAAGGAGATAGTTTCACGGCATGGAGTGCCGATATCCATCATCTCGGATCGTGACAGTCATTTCACATCTAGATTCTGGCAATCAATGCAGAGTGCCTTGGGTACTCAATTAGACATGAGTATGGCATATCATCCCCAAACTGATGGACAAAGTGAAAGAACCATCCAAACACTCGAAGACATGCTTCGATCATGTGTTATAGATTTTGGAAAAGGGTGGGAGAGACACTTACTATTGGTAGAATTTTCCTACAATAACAGTTACCATGCCAGTATTAAGGCATCACCATTCGAGGCACTTTATGGTCGAAAGTGTAGATCATCTGTCTGCTGGCCGAAGTTGGAGATGTCCAACTCACGGGACCAGAAATAATCCGAGAAACCACTGAAAAGATAGTGCAAATTCGACAACGCTTGCAAGCTGCAAGAGACCGGCAAAGGAGTTACTCCAATGTAAGGCGAAAGCTTTTGTAATTCCAAGTTGGAGATCGTGTTATGTTATAAGTGTCACCTCGGAAAGGTGTCATCCGATTTGGAAAGCGAGGAAAGCTTAACCCCTAGTACATTGGACCATTTAAGATCTATAAAAGAGTCGGTCCAGTGGCATACAAACTTGAGCTTCCTGAAGAACTCAGTAATGTCCATAGTACCTTCCACGTTTCTAATCTAAAGAAATGCCTATCTGACGAATCCCTTGTCATTCCAATGAAAGAGCTTCGACTCGATGACAAACTCAACTTTGTGGAGGAACCAATAGAAATTATAGATCGAGAAGTCAAGAAACTAAGACAAAGTCGTATCCCTATAGTCAAAGTAAGATGGAACTCTAAAAGAGGACCAAAATTTACTTGGGAACGCGAAGACTAAATTTGTGCCAAATATCCACATCTATTTTCAAACATCACTCCATCATCCAACTAAATCTCGGGACGAGATTTCTTTTAAGGTTGAGAGACTATAACAACCCACAATTTTCCTCTATGTAATTATCCATCTATTAAATTAGATGCAATTTTCCTTAGTGTAATTTCCATCTATTAAATTAGATGCAACCATTTTCATGGAAAATTTTTGGCTTTATTCCATCCATAATGTAACGTAACTTACATTTCAAAAGTAAACGTGCTCACGCAACCTACCAATGCCAATTTCATCAACGTTTATAGTAAGTAAACGTTATAATATGTCAAGCAATACGTTTTAATCACCATTTTACCATACGTTATCTATTTAACATACCTTTCCATAACGTTTTATCAAAACGGATTTTAAACATAACATTTATATCAAAACCCCAATTATATGTAATGTTTACATACAAAATAAATATACAAGCTTTCAAGGCATGTGTACAAGTGTACAATGCATAACTTTTGAATATATAATTCCCTCCTAAACCCTAGTACAACTCTCTAAAGCT
>BQNB010088599.1:6422-27623 GCA_026074375.1 Tanacetum coccineum | reverse complement strand
ATTTATTTTGTGTACAGACTTTTCATTTATCAAGTAACTAGCTAAAAGACCCGTGAAATTCACGGGTATTTTAAAGAGATGACAAAAAATATGTAATAAGTTATATGCAATTATGAAGTTCGTACAAATGACACAAGCGTGTAATCAAACATATAGTCACATAGCCAAAGGAACATAAAGTTACATGAACACATTGTAGTTTTTGGTTTTCTAAAACTTTTCTTGTTGCGGGAATTCAAAACAATGTTGTTTCACTTGTCTACGTTTTTAGTTCATCTTTAATAACCTGTTAGACACGAAGTTTCTGCCAACAATTTGACATATGTATATCAATTTAGAAACCTTACCCGACAAAAAACACACAGTTTAAGAAAACATAATCATTACTGCATTCTCTCTCTTACTTTTTTGCAAAATGACATTTTTATCCTTATGGAATTAATTAAAGCTTCGCATAAAGTTTGTAATTTCTAGTATCATTAGGGGCAATATGGTAAACTTGCTACATTACTCACAACTATATTTGGAAGGGGACAATAATTTTGGGACAACCCAAAATGGAAAGAGGGACTATTAATTTGGGACGGAGGGAGTAATAGATAAGAGTGTGCAAGTACAAAGTTGGGAAAGTTTGGTACCCTACTTATATTCACAATCTTTTTAGCATTTTTTTAGACCACGTTGTTGTACATGAGGTTGTCATCTTCGTCACAAATAACTGTTTTCAAAATATTTTTCTGCTAAGTATACATTTTTAGGAACAAAATTACATGAAAATACACAATTACCATAGTTGAGACGTCAGTATATATCCTTTCTATGGTGGAAGAACTTGGTTCATGATCTTTTGTGCTTCTTTCTAGGTTTGGATGTCAATCTAGATTAAAACTATAGATCAGATTGTTCAAGTGATCAATGGTTTCATGGTTTGTACCTTCCTAAGAAAGGGAAAGATAAAGATATTGAAATGAAAAGCTACAGTATTCCTCATCATCTGCAAAACACACATTTGATCAATAATATTATATATTTTAGGCATAAAGAACGATGATATTTTCACTTACATTCTTGAATTTAGTGGACACAAGATTTTCAAAGTTCTTCGGCTGGCTTACAGTCATCCTACACAAGTTACCATGTGGCGTTAGTCTCTCATTTTTCCCTCCCAGGTCTTGAGCACACAACCTATGATATGCTTGCCAATACATTTTGAGCAATATATATATATATATATATATATATATATATATATATATATATCAACTTGAGATGTATATAAATATCAACTTTTTAGTAAAAAGAGAAGGAACAATGAGGTAAAGTATGGATGAGCTCGGTTTCGGAACCGCACGGAACCGAGAGAACCGAAAAACTGCATGGCCAAGTAACCGAGAACCGGACCGAGTAGTATGTATCGGTTCCGCTTTAGTTCTCGGTTCCGGTTCGGGTATGTCGAGTCTAACCAATTGGAACCGAAATTTTGATAAATAAAAGAACAATTCATTATACAACTATAGATATTACGCATAATTGTGGACATGTGGTTTATGCTACTGTTATATCAAACCAAGGAATATCAAAGTAATCAAACTTTCAGCAAATAATGAAAATCAAAGTAATAAATGAATTAATGACAACTAGTTGGTTACCCGCGCATAGCGGCGGCAATAAAAATTTTACTAACTCAACTTTTTACGCAATTTCCTACCCGCTTAGTAATTTCATTTCACAACACTTTGAATGTATGTGTTCGTTTGATGAGTTTCTCGTAGCTTTCCCGCAATACCATATTAACATCATCATTCTCGCATGTAAAAAGACAACACTCTCTCCGAAAATATATAGTTTTAACGTATCAAGTTCATATTTAATTAAGGTTAAAGTTGTAAAAAATACAAATCAACATAAAATAAACCCGCTAAAAATGTAAAAAATAAAAAATTATAAAAATATATCAAAATGGATGTTGAATGAAAGAGCATAAAATTTTAAAAAATATGGTGAAATTAGATTATAATAAAATTAAATTGATAAAAAGATATTTCAATTTAAAAATAAATGTGAATTTTTAATCAAAAGGTGACACGTGTCACTTTATGATGTGGTTTCCTAAAATGAGATGGATGGTCAAGATTGCACCTCCTTATCTTAATTTTTAATGGGTCCCACATTATAAATGCTTTATATAGTAGTATAGATGAGCAAATATGCAAGTTATCAGACTTTGTTTCTTTTCCAGGTTTTGTAGCTTTTCCTATCAAATCAAAAATTACACAAACAATAATCATAAAACTATAAGCTAAATATTGTTTTTTTTGTTGTTGCTACTGTTACAACAGTTCCATTTGATCAAAAGATCATAAAGACAAACACAGGTGGTTCATATACCTCGAGTGTTCAAAACAAACACATGAACAAAGCTAAACTTCCAATTTTTTTTAAAAAAATAATTATATTTCACATAAGAAAAATAAAGTAGGGTGGTTCTTTGGTTCCGGAATCGATACCCGCGGTTCTGGACCGAACTGAACCGAGAACCGACATTTGCAATATTGAAGAACCGAATAACCAGACCGCGGTTCTAAAATTCGGTTTGGGTTGGGTCGTGGTCTTGCACTCGACCGAGTCTTCCCATGTCCCCTACGAGTAGTGTGGGTGACCGTAATAAGGATTGGTCTGGGCTGCCCAAGACTCGGAGTCTCCTATTATGGATGATCTAATGTAGCAGCCAGCATGAAAGGGATTATTTAACCTACTCTATCTTAATTTAGGTTGTTTTATAGCCTTAGATAATAGGTAATGTTTATACATTACAATAAAATTCCTATATTTTGGGTTGTTTTTTTAGCCTTATTAGAAATTCAAATCCAAGCAAAATAAAAATTTGACATCATATTGTATCAGTTAGGTCGCTAAATTTATTGTATCAGTTAGGTAAGATTTAAGATGCTAGTAATTCGGATGTTCCATCAATCAAGAGCAACACCCCATGTGTAGTTAGCAATGATGCTACACCCAACAAATAGATTATCCCATTATTCGAGACCTCGTTACAGACTGAGCAACATACGGCGTCCAAATATATCCCTCTTTTGTGCAGGTAAATTAAGTCTCGTGCAGCTTCAATTATGATCCGACAGAGAAACAATGTCTACTTTGGGATGCTCGCTTTTATACGTTGAATTTGTTTTTTAATTCATGCATATTTTATTGTGTCCTTAAGCAAACTAGCTTGATGTACAAGAACATTAAAATGATCGCTCTGGCATTTGGCCGGCCTATATCTCCGGACAGTCTTTAATGGCGTAATCTGAATCCATATATGTAGTAGAAACTAGAAAGAAGCAACCACTTTTGTGCAGGAAAGAAAATAGCAACAATAGTAACAGTAAACCTAATCAAACATGAGTTGAAGAGGATAAAGTAAGTGTATCGAGTGCTTTAAATAGGTTGTCACCAAACAAGAAAAAAAAAATTATGATCTTTTTCTCTGTTTCTTTTAACAAAATATCTTCTCTTGGCGTATAAGCATAGGTCGCCTCTCAACTAGATGGTATCTCAATAAACGAGGGTTAGACCTTAACTAATATAATCGAGATGTTCTGGTTGTGATGAGGCAATCAAAACCTCTTATCATATCTTTATCAAGTGCAGGGTCTCAGTGAAAAACTGGTAGAAATTCTCGGATCTTCCAATAAACATCAATGAGCTACTAGTTTGGGCGGAGAGTTCATTAACCTTTCGTGTTAATGCTGTGGTCCTCACTACACTTTGGGTTATACGGCGTTACAGGAATTCTACTTGCTCCGATCAAAAGCCTACCAGGAAAGACATCCTTAGGGAAATATATTATCACTTGGTTTTACTCATGGATAGTTCATAGAAGTAGGAAATTCCGACCCTTGTTGATCAAGAACGACCCAATCTCAGCTAGTAATGCCTCTTTGTAAACTAATTGTTTCGCATCTAGCTCCTTGCTGTTTGTTTAATGCATTTCTGCCTTAAAAAAATATTTGAAAGCTTGAACTTGAACCTCTAAAACTGAACCCTTGAGTCAAACACCAGCCATTGATCAACTTGCCTTGTTAGCGAGCTACCTATCTCCTACCATTGACTTGAACTTATAACACTCACTTTATACTATATAACCAACTTACTTGAAAAACCAGTATTTCCCTCACAACTTCAAACTTCATGATACATTGATTGATATAATCAGTATACAACTTTCAAAGTTCCATATGTTTGATGCAAGTACTTTGTACATTTAAATGGATTCCAACTCTTCGTACATCAATACTATCCGCATAGATCAATGCCTAAATACGCAGAAACAACCGTAAACAGCCTCCCGATCTTCTGACTGTGTTTGCAACCCTTCGGCTTTTCCAATTTTTTCCAATTCGATTACAACGTCCTTCATCTCCGGCCTCTTACTTGGATCTGTGTGCCAGCATTGTTCCATCAAATTAGCTAACGATCTTGGACAATCTAGTGGTATGCTTGGTCTAAGTTCCTGTAATCAAAACATTATAAGTCAATATATACCACATTATAAGAAAAAAAAATCAAAACTACCATGCTCAGTATATATAGGACTATAAACATGCATACATAAGTACTAATTACCTTGTATATATCTGATGGGATGTTCTCTAAATCATATGTATATGCCATGTCACAGCATTGTATCTCCCACAAGCAAATCCCAAATGCATACACATCGCATTTATGCGAGTATGGCTTTCTGCTTAGAACCTACAAGCATAACAAATTCATTAGTATCGGAACTATAACAACATGTGTTGGAGTTAACAAGTTATAATCAAAATCATACCTCCGGAGCCATATATCCAAGAGTCCCGACTTCACAACTTTTCATGTAGAGTGGTTCAACTACGGATTCTCCAAAATCAGCAAGTTTGATCAATTTTTTCTCGTCCATAAGCATGTTATCTGGCTTCACGTCACGATGAATTATTTTCTCCGAATGAAGGTAACTCAGCCTAGAGATAATATCAAGTGATAATTCATTAGTATGTGCTGTATTTAAGTTCAAGTTAAGACGGTTTAAGAATTAAGGTGTTCATTACATACCCTTTAGCAATATCAAGAGCAAACCGAATGACGATTTTCAATGGCAACTTCTTTTTCCTGTTCTTTTCCAAGTAAGATCGAAGTGAGCCTCCCTTCAAATATTCAGAGACTATACAAAAGTCGCTTTCTGTTTTCGATTTCTTGTTCTTTTGCTTCGAATCTGTCTTCATGGACATGGTGGCTCCAATCATCTGAATTTTATACGTTAATTAGATCGTTAGATATCATCCAAATGTACTTTGCATCGCTAGATCTATATATAAATTTGGATTTGTCAATGTTAATACATATATCTTATTAGTTATAATTACGTATACAATGTATCTCTGGACTCTTGGGTATATAATTTGTTACATGAATCCGTATAAATATGATTTCAATATCTTATATTGTAAGCATGCACTGTATATCAAGCATTAGGTATATATATATATATATATTATGCATACCTTGGTTACATTAGGATGATCAAGATTCTTCCATAATCCAACTTCTTTCTCGACTCGAAATCATTCTTCATACGCTCCAATTGAAACTTTAGTCTTTTCTTATCTCCAAAGTCAAGAACTTTCACTAAAAAACAAACAAAAAAAAAAACTTAATTAACAATTAAAACAAAGAGCGACTAAATACTAAGAATAAATCAAGAAGTTGGATTTACAAATAGCTAGTCAAGAACATTATACCTGCAACTGTTTGGCTATAAATGTAGCCCTTCTGAACGAAACACCGAAAGTTCCACGTCCAAATAACATTGCCATATAAGAAGCTTACTATCGATCAATTGTTCCGCCCATTTCTTGTTGTTGTAGTTTTTCTTTTTTTGAGTGTCTAACTACAGAGGTCATTAATAGATTTCAAGTAGATTTTACTCAGTACTCTCGTGAATTCTAATGAACAAACTTTGCATGTCGACTGGTTTGTTGATATCGATCTCTATGTTTATGGTTTTCGTAAAAGCTGAATTTGTTGGTTATTATCATTTTATATATATACCCGTGCATGCATAATATATATAAGTCTAGTTTTGTAAATAGTTGTATAGTTTTATAAATTGATGCGAATCTTTAACGGCCGAGCAACATACGAATTGAAAGAACAATTGGATCGATAGAACTCGATCAAAGCAAAAGCTTTTGTTATTATCAAAACTCAAAGCATATCCCAATACAAAGAAAAATACCACTTGATTGTTATAGAAATACTATAAAATCAATCTAAATAAAGATATAGTATTGCACTTTCTTGTATCATTCTAAATTTATAATTGATTATAAATTGATACTTTTCTAACCAAAGTTTATTGTCAAACAAGAAACATAAATAAAAAAAGAAAGTAAATATTTTGACTTTGACTAATCTGCATCATCCTCCCCCACTTGAAAAAAACTCGTACTCGTAGCATCCAAATTTGTATCCCTTGCATCAAATTTCCTTTCTTTATAACGACTCGACAGGTCGTGACCAGCTTGGATACGTCTTAAAACCCAATTTATCGACCATGGGTGAAGCTTTCAAATACCATTTCGTGATATAATATATATATAATAAATATATATATATATATATATTATATATAATATACTATATAATATATATATAATATATATATATATATATATATATATAAATATATATATAAGGGCCTGCTGATTAAAATGAGAACGATCATTTTATTGTGCAGACCTTTACAGAACTATTTTTAAAGAAGGCAATCTAGACCCTTTATCATTTAATCAATAACATTAATGCATGGTGGCATTTTGTAAATAATTGGACATTAAAATTATAGCTGTAAATTATAGATACAGCGGAATAAATTGGTATTAAACCAAATTAAAAAGTGGAATCGTACAACTGGTTTTTTTTCCCAATTAATGAAACAATCAATATCATTTATTTTAGGGAGAATTTCAAAATAAAACAATCACTATCATTTATTACCAAAGAATGAAACAATCAATATCATTTATTTTAGGTAGTTTCAAAATAAAATCGTATCATTATTTTAAGAGGAGTTTCAAAAGTGTTAACAATATATAGTATACTACAATCAACATAACCTTTTATTTCAAGTGAGAATTAATAAAAAATATGGGACATATTAATACCAAAAAAAATAAAATTTGACGAATTCTAAGCGGACGTAAATAAATAATGAATAACAGCAAATATCTTAAACACAAAAAATAGAGAAAAGTAAAGGAAATTGTTCATATAATATATGTAAAAATAACAATGAAAAGTGCGAGAACAAATAAGTACATGGTACTTATTCATAAAGAATACATGGTACTTATCATATTGAATGAATAAAACTCAAATACGATTATTTTATGAAAGATCTTAGTTAAAAAATAAAGTATACCATTTACAGATATCTTGCATTGTTTTGGTTTTGCATCTCCATATTCTTAAAAATATTATCAAGGATATCCATATCCTTACGGCAAATCCTCAGCAGCATCACATGGCAACACTTGATGTCTATGTATGTTTCCAAATTGGTCAAGACGCTTTCCTCCCCCAAAACAGTTTCTCGTCTTCTACGTCCAACTCATATTACTCATAGCTACCCTGTCCCTCCTGAAATAATGAAAATGTCAGGATTAAATGTATGAAAGCATTCGAGAATGTGTGGTTTGCAAGAACAGTAGACTTGATGCCATGCAGCCAATTATCATGATAAATTCCATGTTCGATATTTGTTAGCTGACGTTATACTAATTTCTTGAAATATGAATTTAAATAAGTTAACCATTTGTAAGAATTACCAAAATCCGCATTTACCCAAACCGAAAGTCAAGATCACTAATGCAACATTTATGAACCATAACTACCTGAACATTTCCAAGATGATATATTTCTAACAGCAATTGTTCTTGAATATTTTTTTGTAACAATTAAATGAGCTCATGAGAGTGGCTGCTAAGTTTTTTCTTCTGTGTTCCTTCTTGATTAACAACATCAGCTGCTAATATTTCATTTAGCTATGTTATAAGTTGTTGCACCTGCATATCTAAATGAACAATAAGATCCATTACATAAAAATTGATGATCAAGGTTAACTTAATCCCACTTACTCTAAAAAGGTCAGGTTTTATACCTCTCGAGGAAATCAATCAGACCTTCTGGTATGACAGTAATACCATATTTGTATCCAACATAAACACGCTTGAAGATTATATTCGGTATATGATATGTGAAATTCTTTAGAGTATGCTTTTGGGTGGCAACCTGCAAGACAATAACAAAAGTTATGAAGATTAAATTTTTAATTACGTATACAATGACCAACTTCATATAGTTGAGAAAGTTGGGTGGTAGTTTTGTCATGAGTTATGCTGAACACTTTTACTAAGTTAACTGAATAAATTCATATGACTCAAGGAATGCAATTCCATAACTATAGCACTGACATCAGGTTATATACAGTTTGAAAACGATCTATTATATAACCTCTCGAAACCATCAAAAACAGAAGTATCCGCCTTTAGTTAAACAAAGAAAGCATGCAATGGATAACCATAACCTTTAAGGTTGTTACATACTTCATACTTCATAATACTCTACTAATATTTGAGAAGTTATCATACCCGTTTGTATTTCTAAAGCAAAAGAGTGTTAAGTGGAGATCCTGCAAAAGGGGTTGACAACTTGGTATCTAAGAACATCTCAGATAATAGTCCTCCCATTACTGTTTACCAAAGATTAGTCTGCAAAAGAATAACATGTTAATCTATCTTAAAGCCTGAATTATTTGTGTGTGTGCACGACGCACATGCGTGCGCGTGTCAGAAACAAACAGAGAGACATACCTTATGAGTTCGACTCCATTCTTTGTTGAGGTTGCATGTCCACAAGTGATTTTGAACCTGGTAACAGTAGCAAACACATAGTAATGCCACATTTAAACCAGATCTCAGAATAAGATATAAATATGGTGCCGCTAGTATTACACTTAATTACCTGGTTGCTAACAATTGGGATGCATTTTCCAATAAAATTTGTAACTATTGGGTATCAAAGTCAGTCAAAGCTAGTTTATTAATCTACCTGCAAACCAGAAGATAAGGTTCCATCCGGTCATGATAAGAAATTAGTGAGAATTTAAGACGACTGATTAAGATTTTTTTTCTTTATAACCCAAAATTTGACCCTCATACTCTGCATGTATTAATTCTGGAAGGAAGCTTAAGGGAAGTTTTAAAAATTCCATGTCTCATTAATCTTACTTTTTAACCTGAAATAAAAGGAGTAAAAACAAACAAACTTCCTGTAACTTGTTTCGACGGCCTTTGGATTCCACTGGAAACCTTTGCAACATTAAAAAGAGCTTGCACAGAGCAAGCCAAGGATAAATACTCGAACCTGAAGATTTTTCAGAAGCACTCCAACATGTCTTACGGCGATGAGCAGCTGCAAAGGTTTTTTCAAATGCACAAGCATGTTAAAAGCAATCCAATCAATGTTAAAATCGAAAGGTTTATACTTTTAAGTATAAACCGCATAAAACTGATTCATGTGTAAACATAAAAAGAGTAGTGATTTTCAGCTACCTTACTTTATTTCGTTCATATGCTTATTCTTCCATTCTTCTCTGGTTATCTTAGCAAGCTGCCATCACCCAAAATATGAACCAAACTTAGAACTTTAAAGAAAAACAGTTATTAAACTAACTTGATCAGTTTTCATAAACTCATTTTGCAAAGAAAAAAGTAGTGAATATATTGCAAGAAGTTGCTCATTTGAACCCATTAATAGCTTTGACAGTCATCACTTTTGAACAGCGAGCATATGATAACCAGCAAGTAAATGAATCAGATGCTTATATAAATACTTAATATATAGAAACTTGTATGGTAATTGATGTAAGAAGTATTAATCACTCAAGAACACATGCAATGAAGCCTATATTAATTATGGTTACCTCTTAAAATCATGACTGATGTAGATCACCTCAAAAATCTTTAAAACACTGACATACTTGTTCAAATCAACCAAAGCTGACACGAAACAGATGACATGTGGTTATAATCAATTAAAAGTATCTAAATCATAAACTGTATAAAAAATAAAAATAACCATACTTGTTCCCTTATAGAAGATGAAGAAAATCAGCATCAAATCGTGTTTGTCATGAATTGAAAAAACAATATTCTTCTTATGATTAAACTCCTAGGTATACTTGTTAGAGAAGTGAAAATTTAAACTCTTAAAGAAGCACTCATTGAGAGGCGGGGAATGAGGGGAAATTTGTTTAATTGTGAGTGAAATTAGAAAACCAATCTAAATTGATGAACTACCGTAAAATTGAACTAATAATAAGACAGTTTTCAATTTCTCAAGAAGTTGTATTTGTGACGCACTATCTTCTATCAAGTGTTGAACAATTTAAGCCGTTGTGCTTTGTATTAAACAATTTCAATAAATCCAATGTATCGTATTTTAAACGACTCTTTTAGAGGTCGTTCTCATATCCTGTGCTATTGATCTATAATCTAACGCTCCCGGATACACATCATTCCGCTGCGACCCAATTTGGGGGTGTTACAAAATAAATATTATATATATATTAAAAAAAAACATAATGTACAAGCCACGTGCGTGCACGAGGTTTAAAACTAGTTATATATAAAAGATCGTAAAGTTTTGCTTAAACAAACAAATATAACTCTAATTTTCACACAAATGCATATGTTTGATTTGTGTAGATGTAAGAATTGTTGATGGTGAAAATGAATGCTTGAAAAAAATTGTATATGATCTAAGATAAATAACATATAAATAACATTAAGTTGAAGTAATTGGGATCTCGAAAAACTTCTACCTCCTCTTTTGCCATTGCTTATTCATCAACACGAACATCGAAAATCCAAATTAACCTTTTTTATAACCCATTAAATTACAATTCCTTCAAATCCTTTTCTCAGAAGCACCTTCTAATCATTTCCCCCAAGTCAATTGGTTGTGTCAATAAATTTTTCCAGATCCCCTTTTCAAACCGTTTCATTCTTTCCTTTTCTTCCCAGATCATAGAACTCCCTTCAATACAAACACAATGGCACTCTTTCGTTCCAAGGAAGATCAGATTACCCGATTATCTAAATCGATTTTTGTCATAAATTTTCCTGATGCCACCTCTTCTCAGGATCTATGGAATCTTTGTCAATCGTATGGTACGGTTGTAGACGTTTACATCCCCAATCGTCGTTCGAAAGCAGGGAAATGATTTGCATTTGTTCGTTTTATCAATGTGGATAATATTGAGAGGCTTGTTGGGAACTTATGCACTCTTTGGATTGGTAAAATGCATTTACAAGCTAATGTTGTAAGGTTTGAACGGTCTCCTTTGCAATCGTCACGACCTCCTCCGCCTCCTAAGAGGCCTGCTCCTCTTGCCCCCTCGTATATCTCTGCTGCAAAAGGTATTCTCAATACTCCTTTGTCTGCTACATCAGCTATGGTTTTGGACGATACGTGCTTGGTCACTCATGTTTTGGATAATTATGTAATGGGGGAGGTTACAGAATTTTCTTCCATTAACAATTTACAGGTTCTTCTTTCTAACGAATGTTTTTCCAACACGAGAATTGCTTATTTAGGTGGACAGTGGGTTACGATTGAATTACCTTCGGCTACTGTTAAAGCCAAGTTTATGAAACGTGTGGGTGTTACTTCTTGGTTTAATAGTTTATCTAAGGTTGATCCGGGCTTTGTTCCTCGAGATAGGATTGTTTGGGTTGATATAGAAGCGGTACCTATGCACGCATGGTCATGCAACACATTTCGCAAGATTTGTTCCAAATGGGGTGAAGCTTTGGACCTTGAAGAAAGTAAAGATGATTTCTTTGCGCGTAAACGCATATGTATTAAAACAAAATAGGAGGATAACATTTTGGAGAAATTCAAGATCATCGTGAAAGGAAAGATATATGTCATTCGTGCTGAAGAGCTTTTTGTTTGGTCCCCATCTTTCACCGATATCATGGAGAATGACTATACTTCTGATAATGATGTGGAAATAGATTCAGGAGTAAAGCATTCAGCTCCTGTTCATCAGGTTAATTCGGGGGAGGAAAGTGAAGATGAAGTCATTTCAGAGATGTTTTTTTGGTGAGAATGCTGATACAGTAGGTGAAGCAAACGTTTCTGCTCACAAGGTGTCATCTCATGATCCTTTTAATATCTATGATTTACTTCACAAAAAACCAAAAGCTGTTGAAAAGGAACCTACGAGCTCGAGTATTCCTTTCCCTCCAGGCTTTACACCTGAGGGTGGTACACCTGTTCAGAATGCTCACAAAACACAGGAAGATCATGACCAATCTGTTGGTAAGTCTAATGGTTGTAGTTCACGCATCGCGGAGTGTACTCAGAAGGTTGATGAACAGCTATCGTCAAAGTCTTTCGACAATGATCGTAAGAAATTAGAGGGTGGTTCTATCCTTGGTATTCTTGAAGAAATGATTAAGGTCGGTCAAACCATGGGTTTCTCCATGGATGGGTGTGCTAACGATATGGAGAAGATTATCGGAACACAAGGAGTTGATGGTGTTTTCCGATGAATTGTTTGTCCCTTAATATCCAAGGCCTCGGTTCCAAGGCTAAAAAAAATTGGATCAAGGAGCTATGCAATAAACATAAAATTTCTTTTCTTTCCCTTCAGGAGACTAAATCGGATAATATTTCTGATATGGCGATCAAAAATCTTTGGGGTAATTCTTTATTTGAAGATGTTGTTAGTGAGGCGAATGGTAATTCGGGAGGCATATTATGTGTTTGGGATCCTAGATTCTTTCATAAAGATCACCATATTATCTCTGACAATTTCATTGCTCTTTACGGGACTTGGAGTCCTAATCAGACCAAGCTTCTCCTGATTTCAGTTTATGCCCCCCAAGCGGTTTCTCTCAAGCGTATAATATGGTCCTCTTAACATCATTAAAGTCATACAGGTGGAATGGTGAATGCATTGTAATGGGTGATTTTAATGAAGTCAGGAGGAAAGAAGATAGATGGGGAACTTCTTTCAACGTGTTTAGGACTAGGGTTTTCAACCAGTTTATATCCTCGGCTGGTCTAGTCGAGATTCAATTAGAAGGATACAATTTTACTTGGGCTCATCCATCGGCGTCGAAAATGAGTAAATTGGATAGATTCTTAGTTTCTGACGGGCTCCTCTCTATTTTTCCCTACTTGTCAGCCGTGTATCTGGATAAACATCTATCTGATCACCGCCCTATCTTACTCCGAGAAGTGAACGCTGATTATGGAGCCACCCCCTTTCGCTTTTTCATTCGTGGATCAATTTTCCAGGTTTTGACCTTATGGTAAAACAAAAATGGGAGTCCATTAACCTTTATGACAAAAACGGGATGATCCGCTTCAAAAAGAAGTTACAATTCCTCAAAAAGGAGATTCGCGCATGGATAGCAGATCATAAGAAGAGGCAGTCACTATAGTTTTTATCATCTCCGTATATCCCAAAATTGGTCTGATATTGATAAATCTTTGGATAACGGAGATAATGCTTCTAATCTAATGGAATTGCGAGAGGAGATTGTGAATCAGTTACAAAACGATCAGAATACTAGTACATGTGACTTTATTCAAAAGGCTAAAATCCAATGGGCAGTTGAGGGGGATGAGAACTCGAAATTCTTTCACGGTATTGTAAACAGGAAACGGGCTAGCTTGGCTGTTAAAGGAGTGATGATTAACGGAGAGTGGGTTGATGATCCTAATCGTGTTAAGGAGGAATTTCGCAATCATTTTGCCTCTCGTTTCAATGATCCTGGCCCCCGATCAGGATTCATTAATCATGTTTTTCCAAATCAGCTTAATGCGGATCAGGTTTCCAAGTTAGAGAAACCTATCTCTAAAGAAGAAATTCGTTTGGCAGTTTGGGGATGTGGGGAAAACAAATCTCCTGGCCCTGATGGATTTACGTTCGAGTTTTTCCGTAAGTTTTGGGATGTAGTTGGCATGGACTTTTGCATTGCAGTTGAATGGTTTTTTGAGCATGCTTATTTTCCTGTGTGCTGTAATTCTTCCTTTATAGCTTTAATCCCGAAAGCTCTTGAGCCGAAAGTCGTGGGGGATTATAGGCCTATAAGTTTGATTGGGAGTATATATAAAGTTGTCACAAAGATTCTTGCATCCCGTCTTTCCACGGTCATTTCTTGTCTTGTTCACTCTTTAGATGTACAAACTGCATTCCTCTCCCATCCGTCAAATTTTTAGAGGGCCCTTTATTCTAAATGATCTCCTTGCTCGTTGTCATCGTAATAGCATGGGCTTGGTCTTCAAAGATGGTTTTGCAATAGCCTACGAACTCTGTTCGGTGGATTATTTGGTGGATGTTCTTCATGTTTCTTCGGGTTTCGGTCATAAATGGTGATCATGGATTCTATTTTTTTTTAGTTCTGTGGGCAGGTTTACATTCGAGTATGGCATTATCCTTGTGACTGGGCACGCCTCCTTCTACAGAGTTTAAAATTCATAGAGGGTTTAAAACCAAGGTGGATTCCACTGCCCTTACCTTTTTTATCCTTATTATGGAATCTCTCCATCTATCTTTTTCTCGAGTTATAGAAGCGGGCAGTTTTACTGGGATCAAGATTGATTCCTCGGTCACTTTATCCCATTTGTTTTATGCAGACGATGCAATCTTTATTGGCGAATGGTCTCGAGATAATTTAAAATGCATTATGCATGTGCTCCACTGTTTTTCTTTGCTTTCAGGTCTTTCTTTGAACTTAAAGAAAAGCCAGTTACTTGGTGTGGGAATTCCTGATTCTACTGTCTCTTTAGCGGCCGATATGATTGGATGTTCAGTTTTACACACTCCTTTTAAATATTTGGGAATTCCTGTGGGTGGTAATATGAATTCTATTAAAGCATGGGACGACATTATCTACAAGATTAAGAAGAGGCTCTCAAATTGGAAGCTCAATACTCTTTCTATTGGCGGACGGCTTACCCTCCTTAAATCGGTTCTTGGTTCTACCCCTCTATACTATATGTCGCTTTACAAAGTTCCAAAGACTGTTCTCCATTCCATGGAGTCTATTCGAAGGAATTTTTTTAATGGCATTCGTGAAGGTGATAGAAAGATTTCTTGGATTAGCTGGCCTAAGGTCTTGATCTAAGAGAAATTGGTGGGGTTGGGATTCTCTTGTTTTTATGATTAAATAGAGGTCTCCTTGCCAAATGGATGTGGAGGTTTCTGTCGAATGAAAACTCTCTTTGGGTTCGCTTTATCAAAGCTGCTCATGGAGATAACACTCATAGCATCTCGGCTGCTTACCCCTCGGCTTGGAATACTATTATCAAAGAGTTACAGGTTCTTAAATCTCTTGGCTTTGACTTCTTCTCTCACTGTAAAATCCGTATTGGTAATGGGTGTAATACGAGTTTTTGGAAGGACCCCTGGATCGGTGACTCCAGACTATGTTTGCAGTTTCCTAGGCTGTATGCTCTCGAAAATAATAAGGAATGCACTGTGGCGGTTAAAATGTCTGCTCCTTTTACTTTTTCTTTTCGTCGGGAGGTTAGAGGCGGGATTGAATCCTCTCAGCTTTCTCAGATTTCCGAACTTCTAGGAACTCAGATTCTGTCCAGCATTGAAGATCGTTGGAGATGGGATCTTAATGGCGATGGTAATTTTCATGTCAAAGATGTTCGCTCCAAACTTGATGACTCTCTTTTGCCCAAGGCGGATACTCCCACGAGATGGATCACGACGATTCCCATCAAACTTAATATTTTTGCTTGGAAGGTGTCTTTGAACCGTCTCCCTACTCGTCTCAATTTGGTTCGGCGTGGAGTTTTGGTGTCTCCGATCTCTTGTCCCATTTGCCTAGCAGGTTTAGAAGATTTGGACCATCTCCTTTTCAGATGTAATATGGCTGCTGAGGTTCTCCGGGCTGTTTGTAAGTGGTGGAATTTAGCTTGGTCTCCCCTTGACTCTTATGCTACGTGGCTCTCGTGGTTTTCCTCTATTCGGATGCTTTCTCAATTGAAATCTGTGTTAGAAGGTGTTTTCTATACGTCTTGGTGGTGCATTTGGTCGTACAGGAACCAACTTTTATTTGCGGACTCTCACTGTAGGCAAGAGGTTTTTTTTGATGAGATAGTTAGGCGTTCTTTTACTTGGTGTAATGCTAGGAGCAAAAAACCTATTAGATGGGATAGTTGGCTTCAACACCCATATTTGATTTCTTTGTAATTCCTAGCGCCTTGCTAGTTTTTTAATAAAGTTGCCGTTTAAAAAAAAAAATTTGAGCAAGCAGAATCAGAAATATAAGAAAGACAAATCAAACAATGATTAACTCAAAAAACTAACCTCAATCGATAAGATGCAAAATCATTCCTCAAATAACTCCTACATAGTCAAACATTGATCCATATCTTAAATTGATTTTTTTGATATATAATGTTTATAATAAACCAATTCACATATCATTATGAAGAACAATAATATTATTAGAGCAAGCATACAAAAAAAAGATGAATTGAAAAATGATTAATCAGAAACACTAACCTCAATGGATAACCTCAATGGATGAGATGATTAAAAAAAATAAAACCAAAACATCATAGATCCCTAAAATAATTTGTAGTTGATTGATGATTATTATGTACGTGATGTACTATCTATATTTATGAATTTAATAGAAATTGTATTGTTAAAGTTATAGGGGTCATTTGATTTAGGAAGAATTTAGGGCCAATTCTATGCTTCATACTATGAATTGGGAAAATGGGGCGTATATGTTTAATTAGGGAAATGTGCTTTTGATCGAATGGTGAATAAATTATGTAGTTTCCATGTGGCATTATGATAGTTTTTTGGTCAAGATCTTACCTAGACAAACCCACCTTTATATATATTATAGATGTGTAACCGTAAAAGATCAATAGCCAAAACATTAAAAAACACTAAAATCATGCATATAAGCTGAAAATATAGTTTTGTTATCAAATTGGGTTTAAAATGACTTTTGACAATAGATACAAAGTTTAAAGTGCCCAATTGCAAAAGACAGGGGCTCAAATGGAACTTAAATAATATTACTCATTTTTATGGGAATTGATTTGCACACTCATGGTGGACGGGTTAATTTTTTCCCGAATATTGTTTTTTTTTTTGGACGGTTCGATATCTTTTTATTTGGGCCGATGAATGTAAAAAAGTATAGGAACATAAAAACTTGACGTGTCTTTTTTTTTTTTTTGTTAATATTTTTACGGGAGATTTTTTTGTGTAAGAAAACCGTAATATAGTTATAAAGTTGAGGGACCGTTTTTTTATTTTTTTTACTTAGGGCCCAGATTTCAGGCTAATTTGGGCTAGTTTTTGTTTTTACTTTGGGCCAGATTTTGGCCACATTTTATGCGAATTTAGGCCTAGTTTTGTCTACAAATGTTTATATTTTTAGTATAATTTTTATATGGCTTATGTGTTGGGCCTCATGTTTAAAGTGTTGTTTTTTTTTGCTATATGAGTTTTTTTTTTAATATAATGGGTTGTACGTTTGTGACCATATCGATTATTTTAAAGTTATTAGATATCGAAGATGTTTCCGCGGGTATTTTTTTTATCTGAATAAATCGGAACTTTTGTAATATTTTTTTTCCCTCCTACTTTGTGCATACAAATTTTTTTAAAAAAAAAACAAAAACAAAATAATTTAAAAAAAAACTAAAATCGGGCTGGCCCAAAATGAGAGCCCGTTACTGTAGCAGGTAGCCCACAGTCAAAACGACTGCGTATTTGTCCGTGAATGTGTATATTTATAATTTGTTTGGAAATGATTCTTTCAACTTTTTATGCACTTATAAATAATTGTAACATATATTTAATATCTATTGTACTTGTAGAGTTATGATGAAACCCCATTCTCAAAGTTCATTTTTAATTCAAGACAAAGAGAAGTGTATTTAATATCTATTGTACTTGTAGAGTTATGACTAAACACTCCCCATCAGACCATCCTTGTGTGGTTTTTAGGGAGCATACAAACCTCAAAAGACAACAAACACCTTCAATACTATTCACAAAGTGAGACTTAAGTTATGAACAATGAAATTTGAGAAGATTAATAAACGTGAATTATAGATTTACAATGGTCAACAGAGCGAGTTAGGACGAATGGTCTACCCGCGGTACAGGACGTTCTGCAGTTTCATAGCCTAACTTGGACTAAGAGCCAGAATTGTTGGCTCGGCCCCTAATAGTTTAAGCCTTTGGACGATAGCTTGGAGAGTAAGCTAGGGTTAGCGGTTTTCCACATATAAGTACACCCTCATCGTAATTGTTAACTTGGTCTCTAATGTGTGTTTTGTGCCTCGTGCAGGTTGACACAAAACCTATGCGGATTTGCACAAAGCTTAGTAATATCTCTCTCGTTTGATACCGTGGACTACCACGACAATCTTAGTCGTAAGCTTGTTAGTGTATTGTTTAGTTGTTCAACAAGTGGTTCAAAGTTTGACTATGCGCAATGATCATTAATTGTTCAAACTTCAATTCGATGGTCAACAAATCCACTCAAAGTTTAAGCTTAAATTGACATGGTAGAACCTTGACATGATAGTTAGTAACTAATCTTTTAGCAATGATTAAATATGTTTTAGATCTGAGGAAACTTAACTTTGCAATTAAACTTCATCAAAATTACAAAAAGGCAACAGAAAATCAATTACTACTTTTTAACCTTATGACATTTCAATAAAGTGACAAGCATATCATTCGTTGAGTTGTAAACATTACACATGACATGCACCTTATCATTTGTTGCCTTGTACGTATCATAAATGTTACTTGTCATTTATCACACGTCGTGTAGTACTTTATGACTTATAACGTTGGCATGTATGATATATGTCAATCTTTTACTTTTCATGAACAAATTTCACATACTTAAATGACAAAAATACCCTTCCATTAAAGCATGTGTAATTATAGAGTGATATATGCTAAACCTCCACTACAGGAGTGGCCAACTGACCATGTCCACACAAATAGAAACATTTATTGGATGTGAAAAAGAAATAACATTATATTCTTAAAAATATTGTACATTTGGAATTTGGGACCATGTAAAGAGTTCAAAAGAGTGACCCTTCAAGACAAACATCAAGAATTGTTTTTTATTCAGTGAAAAGAAGATTTGCTAATTTAAAAGTTTGAAGATATTTCCTTTTGATATATTATAATAACCATTCAAATACAATTTGTGTAACATTTTACTTTAATAATTGAACATAGAAATATATGCTTCATGTTATGTATCCCTACACAAGTTTTATTCCAAATCATTTCAAAAGTACCCAAGCATGAAAATGTGATGTAGCATCTTTCTGTCTAGTATTAAAAATTGAGTATGACGTAGTAGTAGTAGTTCAGTTCGAGAATGTAGTAGTTATAAGTTTTATGTATACACAAGGTTTAAAAATAAATCAAATTTAGTTTAAATCCCATGCACAATTTTTTGATAGGTATGTGTAGGGGTGAGCATACCGGACCGTCAACCGGACCGGACCGGACCGAAGGTATTTCGGTCCGGTATTTTGGACCAATTCGGTCCTCGGTCCGGTCGGTCCGGTCCGGTCCGACCAAAAACCCGATGATAATGCCGTATAGGACCGGACCGGACCGAAGACCGACCCGGACCGGACCGTACCATTTCGGTCCGGTCCGCGGTCCGGCAATATGGACCATTTCGGTCCTTGGTCCGGTCCGATCTTAGCCGGTCCGATCCGGTCTTGGACATATCATGAGTCGTTACATTATAACCACATGTAAATGTTGTTTTAGAGACATGGTGTTAGGGTATGTTTGGCAACAAAGATTATGGGGAGATTGTGGTTATTTTTTGAAAAAATAAGCTATTTAAAATATAAGCATTGTTTGGCAAATGAACTTATATGAGATTATAAAAAAAAAATCTTCCATAATCTCTTAAAATCAAATGCTACTTCATGTAGCTTATAAAAAATAATCTATTTTCATAATCTCCATCACCATCTCCATCTACAGCTACATCTCCAGTTTCAGCAACAGTTATTTCGCCAAACATACCCTTAGCATATATGAGAATTTTAAGTAGTAAATTACTAAATAGTCTTTTACATGAGTCGTTGCTATATATGATCTAGTGCTTATATTTTGATATTTATGATCCCTTAGATTTAGGGAGTTTTTAGTATTACAATTAAATTAATATAATAATGATAGTGATACTAATGCTAATAATAATAATAAAACCGGCAATAATAATAAAAAGTTTGCAAAATATATAAAGTATAAGAGGCATTTGTTAACTTTGCATGCCTATTAAAAATTATGAAAACTAGACATTTTACACTTAAATGCATAAAATTATACTTAATATTAAGTTCTTTTATAAGGTTTAAAATTGATTGTAAATCTATTGATCATTTAAAATATAACATCATTTTACATATATCTCCTAAACATTATTAACAATTATATGGAAATTATAAGGGGTTGAATAGTTTACCGGTTTTTAAAATTTGATTATACTTGTTTGTAAACACTTAGATTCGAGTTTACGTGAGATCAATTGCACACAATATGAACACAGTGAATATATATATACACAAATAATATTAACTACGAAATATAAAGTGCAAGATGAAAGTATAGAGATAGAAATATCAAACCACAACACGAGGATTTATAGTGGTTCGGTAACGAAGCTCCTCTTCGTCATACTCCACTCCTCGAGTATCCAACTCGAGAGTTCACTTGCACTATGTCAACAAACTCCTTTTAGGCGGAGAAAACCGTACACACGTAGCTTACACCAATTTTCGACACTAAACTAAATGTCGAGTTCTAATATTAGCTAAAACCAATCTACCACTCACAATCGTATTTTAAGGACTAAAATACTAACCGCTCACTCACGTATTTTTACACCTAAAAATACTAACACGATCTACCCGATCTTTCTACTACACAAGAATAAAAGAGATTTGGTTGATGTACAAACTACAACTAGATCGTAAAAACGTTACGTATGCACAAACTAATCTACCATACTTCGTATCTTTACGATTACAAGTATT